>BTPG01000002.1:120557581-120675456 GCA_036245525.1 Semisulcospira habei | reverse complement strand
GAAGAATTTTTTTCAGTTTCAGCGTTTTCCGTCGATTTTCTTATTCAGATATATACGAAATCTCCTCACAAACCATGGTGTGAAACAAGCACAAGTGCGAAACATTTGGTTAATTTTTTATAATTTTTTTTTGTGATTTTTGGACTTTGAACAATTTTCAAATTTTGCACACTGAAATTTTTTATTTTTCATGTGATGGACTTGCAAATTGGTGAGCATCTTTCACGTGACTGACTGATTTAAACGATCATCAAAACAGGGAAATCGGACGGAAACTGTAGAAGTAAGATGTCTTTTCATATCCAAGTCATAATATATAGTGGTGTATTTTGTCCTAATAAGAAATTTTTTTAGTTTCTGCGTTTTGAGTCGGTTTTCTTTATTAGAAATATACCGCAAGATCTCAAAAACATGATTCTAAATAGCGCATCTTTTTTAAGATTAGTTTTTTTTTTATTTTAATTTTTTTAGTGACATTTGGTATATCAGTCATATTTCTATATACACATATACCCTTAGGGTTTCTATCAAATATAGGGTTAACAATGTTTTAAGTATGTCCATCGGATGCAGTTTCATCAGCTGCTTAAACTGATATTGACAACAGCCAGATCGCATGGAAACTATACAACTTAAATGCATTTCCCTCTGCAAGTCATAATATATAGTAAAAAAACTGATGCTATGAAGAATTTTTTTCAGTTTCAGCGTTTTCCGTCGATTTTCTTATTCAGATATATACGAAATCTCCTCACAAACCATGGTGTGAAACAAGCACAAGTGCGAAACATTTGGTTAATTTTTTATAATTTTTTTTTGTGATTTTTGGACTTTGAACAATTTTCAAATTTTGCACACTGAAATTTTTTATTTTTCATGTGATGGACTTGCAAATTGGTGAGCATCTTTCACGTGACTGACTGATTTAAACGATCATCAAAACAGGGAAATCGGACGGAAACTGTAGAAGTAAGATGTCTTTTCATATCCAAGTCATAATATATAGTGGTGTATTTTGTCCTAATAAGAAATTTTTTTAGTTTCTGCGTTTTGAGTCGGTTTTCTTTATTAGAAATATACCGCAAGATCTCAAAAACCATGATTCTAAATAGCGCATCTTTTTTAAGATTAGTTTTTTTTTTATTTTAATTTTTTTAGTGACATTTGGTATATCAGTCATATTTCTATATACACATATACCCTTAGGGTTTCTATCAAATATAGGGTTAACAATGTTTTAAGTATGTCCATCGGATGCAGTTTCATCAGCTGCTTAAACTGATATTGACAACAGCCAGATCGCATGGAAACTATACAACTTAAATGCATTTCCCTCTGCAAGTCATAATATATAGTAAAAAAACTGATGCTATGAAGAATTTTTTTCAGTTTCAGCGTTTTCCGTCGATTTTCTTATTCAGATATATACGAAATCTCCTCACAAACCATGGTGTGAAACAAGCACAAGTGCGAAACATTTGGTTAATTTTTTATAATTTTTTTTTGTGATTTTTGGACTTTGAACAATTTTCAAATTTTGCACACTGAAATTTTTTATTTTTCATGTGATGGACTTGCAAATTGGTGAGCATCTTTCACGTGACTGACTGATTTAAACGATCATCAAAACAGGGAAATCGGACGGAAACTGTAGAAGTAAGATGTCTTTTCATATCCAAGTCATAATATATAGTGGTGTATTTTGTCCTAATAAGAAATTTTTTTAGTTTCTGCGTTTTGAGTCGGTTTTCTTTATTAGAAATATACCGCAAGATCTCAAAAACATGATTCTAAATAGCGCATCTTTTTTAAGATTAGTTTTTTTTTATTTTAATTTTTTTAGTGACATTTGGTATATCAGTCATATTTCTATATACACATATACCCTTAGGGTTTCTATCAAATATAGGGTTAACAATGTTTTAAGTATGTCCATCGGATGCAGTTTCATCAGCTGCTTAAACTGATATTGACAACAGCCAGATCGCATGGAAACTATACAACTTAAATGCATTTCCCTCTGCAAGTCATAATATATAGTAAAAAAACTGATGCTATGAAGAATTTTTTTCAGTTTCAGCGTTTTCCGTCGATTTTCTTATTCAGATATATACGAAATCTCCTCACAAACCATGGTGTGAAACAAGCACAAGTGCGAAACATTTGGTTAATTTTTTATAATTTTTTTTTGTGATTTTTGGACTTTGAACAATTTTCAAATTTTGCACACTGAAATTTTTTATTTTTCATGTGATGGACTTGCAAATTGGTGAGCATCTTTCACGTGACTGACTGATTTAAACGATCATCAAAACAGGGAAATCGGACGGAAACTGTAGAAGTAAGATGTCTTTTCATATCCAAGTCATAATATATAGTGGTGTATTTTGTCCTAATAAGAAATTTTTTTAGTTTCTGCGTTTTGAGTCGGTTTTCTTTATTAGAAATATACCGCAAGATCTCAAAAACATGATTCTAAATAGCGCATCTTTTTTAAGATTAGTTTTTTTTTATTTTAATTTTTTTAGTGACATTTGGTATATCAGTCATATTTCTATATACACATATACCCTTAGGGTTTCTATAAAATATAGGGTTAACAATGTTTTAAGTATGTCCATCGGATGCAGTTTCATCAGCTGCTTAAACTGATATTGACAACAGCCAGATCGCATGGAAACTATACAACTTAACCCTCTTCTGCATAGAGCGCCCACCAGCGCCCGCTGAAAACACACAGCGTTTGTGCATAGAACGCCCGGTAACGCCCGCTGAACCACGTGTATACTGTGGAGGCTGCCATGTTTACCATGGTAATAGAAATCTCGCGAGACCACAAGCATCATTTTCGAGATTCTTTACACTTCCTGTCAATACACGCCATGTGCATTTTGGACGTTTCCTTACGGAGCAACAAATTTTTGAAGTTTCAAGTGTGAATCGAGTGTCAGTAAGAATGGCTGGCCTCGAACTGTGGTGATCATTGGTGGGGGAAAGCAGTGCCTATGAAGATTTTGAGGGATTTACAGAGCAAGACTTGGTGGAAGAGGGGAAGAATCTGACTTAGATTTGGAATGGGATGACTTGGGGATCGTTTTTTTTTTAGTCAACATCATCGTTTGAGGATAAAGCTTGTGATCATCAGCAACTGAGATTCACAGTACGTAAAACTGCAGTTCATTCAACTTCAGATTTTTCACCTTTATTTCCTTAAACATTTTACAGCTCCACAAATGTTTATTTTATATCTTTATTGATTTAACACTTTAGAAAAAATAATTGCTCTTTCTCAAGATTTGTCTAAATATTTTTTAACATTTTTTTTAAAATGTCACCCATTCAAAATTACGGAGTTGATTCCCTTTGGTGATATTTTCAAGAGCCGCCTGGCACATGCACTTGCATGCAGAAGAGGGTTAAATGCATTTCCCTCTGCAAGTCATAATATATAGTAAAAAAACTGATGCTATGAAGAATTTTTTTCAGTTTCAGCGTTTTCCGTCGATTTTCTTATTCAGATATATACGAAATCTCCTCACAAACCATGGTGTGAAACAAGCACAAGTGCGAAACATTTGGTTAATTTTTTATAATTTTTTTTTTGTGATTTTTGGACTTTGAACAATTTTCAAATTTTGCACACTGAAATTTTTTATTTTTCATGTGATGGACTTGCAAATTGGTGAGCATCTTTCACGTGACTGACTGATTTAAACGATCATCAAAACAGGGAAATCGGACGGAAACTGTAGAAGTAAGATGTCTTTTCATATCCAAGTCATAATATATAGTGGTGTATTTTGTCCTAATAAGAAATTTTTTTAGTTTCTGCGTTTTGAGTCGGTTTTCTTTATTAGAAATATACCGCAAGATCTCAAAAACATGATTCTAAATAGCGCATCTTTTTTAAGATTAGTTTTTTTTTATTTTAATTTTTTTAGTGACATTTGGTATATCAGTCATATTTCTATATACACATATACCCTTAGGGTTTCTATCAAATATAGGGTTAACAATGTTTTAAGTATGTCCATCGGATGCAGTTTCATCAGCTGCTTAAACTGATATTGACAACAGCCAGATCGCATGGAAACTATACAACTTAAATGCATTTCCCTCTGCAAGTCATAATATATAGTAACAAAACTGATGCTATGAAGAATTTTTTTCAGTTTCAGCGTTTTCCGTCGATTTTCTTATTCAGATATATACGAAATCTCCTCACAAACCATGGTGTGAAACAAGCACAAGTGCGAAACATTTGGTTAATTTTTTATAATTTTTTTTAGTGATTTTTGGACTTAGAACAATTTTCAAATTTTGCACACTGAAATTTTTTATTTTTCATGTGATGGACTTGCAAATTGGTGAGCATCTTTCACGTGAATGACTGATTTAAACGATCATCAAAACAGGGAAATCGGACAGAAACTGTAGAAGTAAGATGTCTTTTCATATCCAAGTCATAATATATAGTGGTGTATTTTGTCCTAATAAGAAATTTTTTTAGTTTCTGCGTTTTGAGTCGGTTTTCTTTATTAGAAATATACCGCAAGATCTCAAAAACCATGATTCTAAATAGCGCATCTTTTTTAAGATTAGTTTTTTTTTTATTTTAATTTTTTTAGTGACATTTGGTATATCAGTCATATTTCTATATACACATATACCCTTAGGGTTTCTATCAAATATAGGGTTAACAATGTTTTAAGTATGTCCATCGGATGCAGTTTCATCAGCTGCTTAAACTGATATTGACAACAGCCAGATCGCATGGAAACTATACAACTTAAATGCATTTCCCTCTGCAAGTCATAATATATAGTAAAAAAACTGATGCTATGAAGAATTTTTTTCAGTTTCAGCGTTTTCCGTCGATTTTCTTATTCAGATATATACGAAATCTCCTCACAAACCATGGTGTGAAACAAGCACAAGTGCGAAACATTTGGTTAATTTTTTATAATTTTTTTTTGTGATTTTTGGACTTTGAACAATTTTCAAATTTTGCACACTGAAATTTTTTATTTTTCATGTGATGGACTTGCAAATTGGTGAGCATCTTTCACGTGACTGACTGATTTAAACGATCATCAAAACAGGGAAATCGGACGGAAACTGTAGAAGTAAGATGTCTTTTCATATCCAAGTCATAATATATAGTGGTGTATTTTGTCCTAATAAGAAATTTTTTTAGTTTCTGCGTTTTGAGTCGGTTTTCTTTATTAGAAATATACCGCAAGATCTCAAAAACATGATTCTAAATAGCGCATCTTTTTTAAGATTAGTTTTTTTTTTATTTTAATTTTTTTAGTGACATTTGGTATATCAGTCATATTTCTATATACACATATACCCTTAGGGTTTCTATCAAATATAGGGTTAACAATGTTTTAAGTATGTCCATCGGATGCAGTTTCATCAGCTGCTTAAACTGATATTGACAACAGCCAGATCGCATGGAAACTATACAACTTAAATGCATTTCCCTCTGCAAGTCATAATATATAGTAAAAAAACTGATGCTATGAAGAATTTTTTTCAGTTTCAGCGTTTTCCGTCGATTTTCTTATTCAGATATATACGAAATCTCCTCACAAACCATGGTGTGAAACAAGCACAAGTGCGAAACATTTGGTTAATTTTTTATAATTTTTTTTTAGTGATTTTTGGACTTAGAACAATTTTCAAATTTTGCACACTGAAATTTTTTATTTTTCATGTGATGGACTTGCAAATTGGTGAGCATCTTTCACGTGACTGACTGATTTAAACGATCATCAAAACAGGGAAATCGGACGGAAACTGTAGAAGTAAGATGTCTTTTCATATCCAAGTCATAATATATAGTGGTGTATTTTGTCCTAATAAGAAATTTTTTTAGTTTCTGCGTTTTGAGTCGGTTTTCTTTATTAGAAATATACCGCAAGATCTCAAAAACCATGATTCTAAATAGCGCATCTTTTTTAAGATTAGTTTTTTTTTTATTTTAATTTTTTTAGTGACATTTGGTATATCAGTCATATTTCTATATACACATATACCCTTAGGGTTTCTATCAAATATAGGGTTAACAATGTTTTAAGTATGTCCATCGGATGCAGTTTCATCAGCTGCTTAAACTGATATTGACAACAGCCAGATCGCATGGAAACTGTACAACTTAAATGCATTTCCCTCTGCAAGTCATAATATATAGTAAAAAAACTGATGCTATGAAGAATTTTTTTCAGTTTCAGCGTTTTCCGTCGATTTTCTTATTCAGATATATACGAAATCTCCTCACAAACCATGGTGTGAAACAAGCACAAGTGCGAAACATTTGGTTAATTTTTTATAATTTTTTTTTGTGATTTTTGGACTTTGAACAATTTTCAAATTTTGCACACTGAAATTTTTTATTTTTCATGTGATGGACTTGCAAATTGGTGAGCATCTTTCACGTGACTGACTGATTTAAACGATCATCAAAACAGGGAAATCGGACGGAAACTGTAGAAGTAAGATGTCTTTTCATATCCAAGTCATAATATATAGTGGTGTATTTTGTCCTAATAAGAAATTTTTTTAGTTTCTGCGTTTTGAGTCGGTTTTCTTTATTAGAAATATACCGCAAGATCTCAAAAACATGATTCTAAATAGCGCATCTTTTTTAAGATTAGTTTTTTTTTTTATTTTAATTTTTTTAGTGACATTTGGTATATCAGTCATATTTCTATATACACATATACCCTTAGGGTTTCTATCAAATATAGGGTTAACAATGTTTTAAGTATGTCCATCGGATGCAGTTTCATCAGCTGCTTAAACTGATATTGACAACAGCCAGATCGCATGGAAACTATACAACTTAAATGCATTTCCTCTGCAAGTCATAATATATAGTAAAAAAACTGATGCTATGAAGAATTTTTTTCAGTTTCAGCGTTTTCCGTCGATTTTCTTATTCGGATATATACGAAATCTCCTCACAAACCATGGTGTGAAACAAGCACAAGTGCGAAACATTTGGTTAATTTTTTATAATTTTTTTTAGTGATTTTTGGACTTAGAACAATTTTCAAATTTTGCACACTGAAATTTTTTATTTTTCATGTGATGGACTTGCAAATTGGTGAGCATCTTTCACGTGAATGACTGATTTAAACGATCATCAAAACAGGGAAATCGGACGGAAACTGTAGAAGTAAGATGTCTTTTCATATCCAAGTCATAATATATAGTGGTGTATTTTGTCCTAATAAGAAATTTTTTTAGTTTCTGCGTTTTGAGTCGGTTTTCTTTATTAGAAATATACCGCAAGATCTCAAAAACCATGATTCTAAATAGCGCATCTTTTTTAAGATTAGTTTTTTTTTTATTTTAATTTTTTTAGTGACATTTGGTATATCAGTCATATTTCTATATACACATATACCCTTAGGGTTTCTATCAAATATAGGGTTAACAATGTTTTAAGTATGTCCATCGGATGCAGTTTCATCAGCTGCTTAAACTGATATTGACAACAGCCAGATCGCATGGAAACTGTACAACTTAAATGCATTTCCCTCTGCAAGTCATAATATATAGTAAAAAAACTGATGCTATGAAGAATTTTTTTCAGTTTCAGCGTTTTCCGTCGATTTTCTTATTCAGATATATACGAAATCTCCTCACAAACCATGGTGTGAAACAAGCACAAGTGCGAAACATTTGGTTAATTTTTTATAATTTTTTTTTAGTGATTTTTGGACTTAGAACAATTTTCAAATTTTGCACACTGAAATTTTTTATTTTTCATGTGATGGACTTGCAAATTGGTGAGCATCTTTCACGTGACTAAACGATCATCAAAACAGGGAAATCGGACGGAAACTGTAGAAGTAAGATGTCTTTTCATATCCAAGTCATAATATATAGTGGTGTATTTTGTCCTAATAAGAACTTTTTTTAGTTTCTGCGTTTTGAGTCGGTTTTCTTTATTAGAAATATACCGCAAGATCTCAAAAACCATGATTCTAAATAGCGCATCTTTTTTAAGATTAGTTTTTTTTTTATTTTAATTTTTTTAGTGACATTTGGTATATCAGTCATATTTCTATATACACATATACCCTTAGGGTTTCTATCAAATATAGGGTTAACAATGTTTTAAGTATGTCCATCGGATGCAGTTTCATCAGCTGCTTAAACTGATATTGACAACAGCCAGATCGCATGGAAACTATACAACTTAAATGCATTTCCCTCTGCAAGTCATAATATATAGTAAAAAAACTGATGCTATGAAGAATTTTTTTCAGTTTCAGCGTTTTCCGTCGATTTTCTTATTCAGATATATACGAAATCTCCTCACAAACCATGGTGTGAAACAAGCACAAGTGCGAAACATTTGGTTAATTTTTTATAATTTTTTTTTAGTGATTTTTGGACTTAGAACAATTTTCAAATTTTGCACACTGAAATTTTTTATTTTTCATGTGATGGACTTGCAAATTGGTGAGCATCTTTCACGTGACTGACTGATTTAAACGATCATCAAAACAGGGAAATCGGACGGAAACTGTAGAAGTAAGATGTCTTTTCATATCCAAGTCATAATATATAGTGGTGTATTTTGTCCTAATAAGAAATTTTTTTAGTTTCTGCGTTTTGAGTCGGTTTTCTTTATTAGAAATATACCGCAAGATCTCAAAAACCATGATTCTAAATAGCGCATCTTTTTTAAGATTAGTTTTTTTTTTATTTTAATTTTTTTAGTGACATTTGGTATATCAGTCATATTTCTATATACACATATACCCTTAGGGTTTCTATCAAATATAGGGTTAACAATGTTTTAAGTATGTCCATCGGATGCAGTTTCATCAGCTGCTTAAACTGATATTGACAACAGCCAGATCGCATGGAAACTGTACAACTTAAATGCATTTCCCTCTGCAAGTCATAATATATAGTAACAAAACTGATGCTATGAAGAATTTTTTTCAGTTTCAGCGTTTTCCGTCGATTTTCTTATTCAGATATATACGAAATCTCCTCACAAACCATGGTGTGAAACAAGCACAAGTGCGAAACATTTGGTTAATTTTTTATAATTTTTTTTTGTGATTTTTGGACTTTGAACAATTTTCAAATTTTGCACACTGAAATTTTTTATTTTTCATGTGATGGACTTGCAAATTGGTGAGCATCTTTCACGTGACTGACTGATTTAAACGATCATCAAAACAGGGAAATCGGACGGAAACTGTAGAAGTAAGATGTCTTTTCATATCCAAGTCATAATATATAGTGGTGTATTTTGTCCTAATAAGAAATTTTTTTAGTTTCTGCGTTTTGAGTCGGTTTTCTTTATTAGAAATATACCGCAAGATCTCAAAAACATGATTCTAAATAGCGCATCTTTTTTAAGATTAGTTTTTTTTTTTATTTTAATTTTTTTAGTGACATTTGGTATATCAGTCATATTTCTATATACACATATACCCTTAGGGTTTCTATCAAATATAGGGTTAACAATGTTTTAAGTATGTCCATCGGATGCAGTTTCATCAGCTGCTTAAACTGATATTGACAACAGCCAGATCGCATGGAAACTATACAACTTAAATGCATTTCCTCTGCAAGTCATAATATATAGTAAAAAAACTGATGCTATGAAGAATTTTTTTCAGTTTCAGCGTTTTCCGTCGATTTTCTTATTCGGATATATACGAAATCTCCTCACAAACCATGGTGTGAAACAAGCACAAGTGCGAAACATTTGGTTAATTTTTTATAATTTTTTTTAGTGATTTTTGGACTTAGAACAATTTTCAAATTTTGCACACTGAAATTTTTTATTTTTCATGTGATGGACTTGCAAATTGGTGAGCATCTTTCACGTGACTGACTGATTTAAACGATCATCAAAACAGGGAAATCGGACAGAAACTGTAGAAGTAAGATGTCTTTTCACATCCAAGTCATAATATATAGTGGTGTATTTTGTCCTAATAAGAAATTTTTTTAGTTTCTGCGTTTTGAGTCGGTTTTCTTTATTAGAAATATACCGCAAGATCTCAAAAACCATGATTCTAAATAGCGCATCTTTTTTAAGATTAGTTTTTTTTTTATTTTAATTTTTTTAGTGACATTTGGTATATCAGTCATATTTCTATATACACATATACCCTTAGGGTTTCTATCAAATATAGGGTTAACAATGTTTTAAGTATGTCCATCGGATGCAGTTTCATCAGCTGCTTAAACTGATATTGACAACAGCCAGATCGCATGGAAACTATACAACTTAAATGCATTTCCTCTGCAAGTCATAATATATAGTAAAAAAACTGATGCTATGAAGAATTTTTTTCAGTTTCAGCGTTTTCCGTCGATTTTCTTATTCAGATATATACGAAATCTCCTCACAAACCATGGTGTGAAACAAGCACAAGTGCGAAACATTTGGTTAATTTTTTATAATTTTTTTTTGTGATTTTTGGACTTTGAACAATTTTCAAATTTTGCACACTGAAATTTTTTATTTTTCATGTGATGGACTTGCAAATTGGTGAGCATCTTTCACGTGACTGACTGATTTAAACGATCATCAAAACAGGGAAATCGGACGGAAACTGTAGAAGTAAGATGTCTTTTCATATCCAAGTCATAATATATAGTGGTGTATTTTGTCCTAATAAGAAATTTTTTTAGTTTCTGCGTTTTGAGTCGGTTTTCTTTATTAGAAATATACCGCAAGATCTCAAAAACATGATTCTAAATAGCGCATCTTTTTTAAGATTAGTTTTTTTTTATTTTAATTTTTTTAGTGACATTTGGTATATCAGTCATATTTCTATATACACATATACCCTTAGGGTTTCTATCAAATATAGGGTTAACAATGTTTTAAGTATGTCCATCGGATGCAGTTTCATCAGCTGCTTAAACTGATATTGACAACAGCCAGATCGCATGGAAACTATACAACTTAAATACATTTCCCTCTGCAAGTCATAATATATAGTAAAAAAACTGATGCTATGAAGAATTTTTTTCAGTTTCAGCGTTTTCCGTCGATTTTCTTATTCAGATATATACGAAATCTCCTCACAAACCATGGTGTGAAACAAGCACAAGTGCGAAACATTTGGTTAATTTTTTATAATTTTTTTTTTGTGATTTTTGGACTTTGAACAATTTTCAAATTTTGCACACTGAAATTTTTTATTTTTCATGTGATGGACTTGCAAATTGGTGAGCATCTTTCACGTGACTGACTGATTTAAACGATCATCAAAACAGGGAAATCGGACGGAAACTGTAGAAGTAAGATGTCTTTTCATATCCAAGTCATAATATATAGTGGTGTATTTTGTCCTAATAAGAAATTTTTTTAGTTTCTGCGTTTTGAGTCGGTTTTCTTTATTAGAAATATACCGCAAGATCTCAAAAACATGATTCTAAATAGCGCATCTTTTTTAAGATTAGTTTTTTTTTTATTTTAATTTTTTTAGTGACATTTGGTATATCAGTCATATTTCTATATACACATATACCCTTAGGGTTTCTATCAAATATAGGGTTAACAATGTTTTAAGTATGTCCATCGGATGCAGTTTCATCAGCTGCTTAAACTGATATTGACAACAGCCAGATCGCATGGAAACTGTACAACTTAAATGCATTTCCCTCTGCAAGTCATAATATATAGTAACAAAACTGATGCTATGAAGAATTTTTTTCAGTTTCAGCGTTTTCCGTCGATTTTCTTATTCGGATATATACGAAATCTCCTCACAAACCATGGTGTGAAACAAGCACAAGTGCGAAACATTTGGTTAATTTTTTATAATTTTTTTTTGTGATTTTTGGACTTTGAACAATTTTCAAATTTTGCACACTGAAATTTTTTATTTTTCATGTGATGGACTTGCAAATTGGTGAGCATCTTTCACGTGACTGACTGATTTAAACGATCATCAAAACAGGGAAATCGGACGGAAACTGTAGAAGTAAGATGTCTTTTCATATCCAAGTCATAATATATAGTGGTGTATTTTGTCCTAATAAGAAATTTTTTTAGTTTCTGCGTTTTGAGTCGGTTTTCTTTATTAGAAATATACCGCAAGATCTCAAAAACATGATTCTAAATAGCGCATCTTTTTTAAGATTAGTTTTTTTTTATTTTAATTTTTTTAGTGACATTTGGTATATCAGTCATATTTCTATATACACATATACCCTTAGGGTTTCTATCAAATATAGGGTTAACAATGTTTTAAGTATGTCCATCGGATGCAGTTTCATCAGCTGCTTAAACTGATATTGACAACAGCCAGATCGCATGGAAACTATACAACTTAAATACATTTCCCTCTGCAAGTCATAATATATAGTAAAAAAACTGATGCTATGAAGAATTTTTTTCAGTTTCAGCGTTTTCCGTCGATTTTCTTATTCAGATATATACGAAATCTCCTCACAAACCATGGTGTGAAACAAGCACAAGTGCGAAACATTTGGTTAATTTTTTATAATTTTTTTTTGTGATTTTTGGACTTTGAACAATTTTCAAATTTTGCACACTGAAATTTTTTATTTTTCATGTGATGGACTTGCAAATTGGTGAGCATCTTTCACGTGACTGACTGATTTAAACGATCATCAAAACAGGGAAATCGGACGGAAACTGTAGAAGTAAGATGTCTTTTCATATCCAAGTCATAATATATAGTGGTGTATTTTGTCCTAATAAGAAATTTTTTTAGTTTCTGCGTTTTGAGTCGGTTTTCTTTATTAGAAATATACCGCAAGATCTCAAAAACATGATTCTAAATAGCGCATCTTTTTTAAGATTAGTTTTTTTTTTATTTTCATTTTTTTAGTGACATTTGGTATATCAGTCATATTTCTATATACACATATACCCTTAGGGTTTCTATCAAATATAGGGTTAACAATGTTTTAAGTATGTCCATCGGATGCAGTTTTATCAGCTGCTTAAACTGATATTGACAACAGCCAGATCGCATGGAAACTATACAACTTAAATGCATTTCCTCTGCAAGTCATAATATATAGTAAAAAAACTGATGCTATGAAGAATTTTTTTCAGTTTCAGCGTTTTCCGTCGATTTTCTTATTCGGATATATACAAAATCTCCTCACAAACCATGGTGTGAAACAAGCACAAGTGCGAAACATTTGGTTAATTTTTTATAATTTTTTTTAGTGATTTTTGGACTTGGAACAATTTTCAAATTTTGCACACTGAAATTTTTTATTTTTCATGTGATGGACTTGAAAATTGGTGAGCATCTTTCACGTGACTGACTGATTTAAACGATCATCAAAACAGGGAAATCGGACGGAAACTGTAGAAGTAAGATGTCTTTTAATATCCAAGTCATAATATATAGTGGTGTATTTTGTCCTAATAAGAAAATTTTTTAGTTTCTGCGTTTTGAATCGGTTTTCTTTATTAGAAATATACCGCAAGATCTCAAAAACATGATTCTAAATAGCGCATCTTTTTTAAGATTAGTTTTTTTTTATTTTAATTTTTTTAGTGACATTTGGTATATCAGTCATATTTCTATATACACATATACCCTTAGGGTTTCTATCAAATATAGGGTTAACAATGTTTTAAGTATGTCCATCGGATGCAGTTTCATCAGCTGCTTAAACTGATATTGACAACAGCCAGATCGCATGGAAACTATACAACTTAACCCTCTTCTGCATAGAGCGCCCACCAGCGCCCGCTGAAAACACACAGCGTTTGTGCATAGAACGCCCGGTAACGCCCGCTGAACCACGTGTATACTGTGGAGGCTGCCATGTTTACCATGGTAATAGAAATCTCGCGAGACCACAAGCCTCATTTTCGAGATTCTTTACACTTCCTGTCAATACACGCCATGTGCATTTTGGACGTTTCCTTACGGAGCAACAAATTTTTGAAGTTTCAAGTGTGAATCGAGTGTCAGTAAGAATGGCTGGCCTCGAACTGTGGTGATCATTGGTGGGGGAAAGCAGTGCCTATGAAGATTTTGAGGGATTTACAGAGCAAGACTTGGTGGAAGAGGGGAAGAATCTGACTTAGATTTGGAATGGGATGACTTGGGGATCGTTTTTTTTTTAGTCAACATCATCGTTTGAGGATAAAGCTTGTGATCATCAGCAACTGAGATTCACAGTACGTAAAACTGCAGTTCATTCAACTTCAGATTTTTCACCTTTATTTCCTTAAACATTTTACAGCTCCACAAATGTTTATTTTATATCTTTATTGATTTAACACTTTAGAAAAAATAATTGCTCTTTCTCAAGATTTGTCTAAATATTTTTTAACATTTTTTTTAAAATGTCACCCATTCAAAATTACGGAGTTGATTCCCTTTGGTGATATTTTCAAGAGCCGCCTGGCACATGCACTTGCATGCAGAAGAGGGTTAAATGCATTTCCCTCTGCAAGTCATAATATATAGTAAAAAAACTGATGCTATGAAGAATTTTTTTCAGTTTCAGCGTTTTCCGTCGATTTTCTTATTCAGATATATACGAAATCTCCTCACAAACCATGGTGTGAAACAAGCACAAGTGCGAAACATTTGGTTAATTTTTTATAATTTTTTTTTTGTGATTTTTGGACTTTGAACAATTTTCAAATTTTGCACACTGAAATTTTTTATTTTTCATGTGATGGACTTGCAAATTGGTGAGCATCTTTCACGTGACTGACTGATTTAAACGATCATCAAAACAGGGAAATCGGACGGAAACTGTAGAAGTAAGATGTCTTTTCATATCCAAGTCATAATATATAGTGGTGTATTTTGTCCTAATAAGAAATTTTTTTAGTTTCTGCGTTTTGAGTCGGTTTTCTTTATTAGAAATATACCGCAAGATCTCAAAAACCATGATTCTAAATAGCGCATCTTTTTTAAGATTAGTTTTTTTTTTATTTTAATTTTTTTAGTGACATTTGGTATATCAGTCATATTTCTATATACACATATACCCTTAGGGTTTCTATCAAATATAGGGTTAACAATGTTTTAAGTATGTCCATCGGATGCAGTTTCATCAGCTGCTTAAACTGATATTGACAACAGCCAGATCGCATGGAAACTGTACAACTTAAATGCATTTCCCTCTGCAAGTCATAATATATAGTAACAAAACTGATGCTATGAAGAATTTTTTTCAGTTTCAGCGTTTTCCGTCGATTTTCTTATTCGGATATATACGAAATCTCCTCACAAACCATGGTGTGAAACAAGCACAAGTGCGAAACATTTGGTTAATTTTTTATAATTTTTTTTAGTGATTTTTGGACTTAGAACAATTTTCAAATTTTGCACACTGAAATTTTTTATTTTTCATGTGATGGACTTGCAAATTGGTGAGCATCTTTCACGTGAATGACTGATTTAAACGATCATCAAAACAGGGAAATCGGACAGAAACTGTAGAAGTAAGATGTCTTTTCACATCCAAGTCATAATATATAGTGGTGTATTTTGTCCTAATAAGAAATTTTTTTAGTTTCTGCGTTTTGAGTCGGTTTTCTTTATTAGAAATATACCGCAAGATCTCAAAAACCATGATTCTAAATAGCGCATCTTTTTTAAGATTAGTTTTTTTTTTATTTTAATTTTTTTAGTGACATTTGGTATATCAGTCATATTTCTATATACACATATACCCTTAGGGTTTCTATCAAATATAGGGTTAACAATGTTTTAAGTATGTCCATCGGATGCAGTTTCATCAGCTGCTTAAACTGATATTGACAACAGCCAGATCGCATGGAAACTATACAACTTAAATGCATTTCCTCTGCAAGTCATAATATATAGTAAAAAAACTGATGCTATGAAGAATTTTTTTCAGTTTCAGCGTTTTCCGTCGATTTTCTTATTCAGATATATACGAAATCTCCTCACAAACCATGGTGTGAAACAAGCACAAGTGCGAAACATTTGGTTAATTTTTTATAATTTTTTTTTGTGATTTTTGGACTTTGAACAATTTTCAAATTTTGCACACTGAAATTTTTTATTTTTCATGTGATGGACTTGCAAATTGGTGAGCATCTTTCACGTGACTGACTGATTTAAACGATCATCAAAACAGGGAAATCGGACGGAAACTGTAGAAGTAAGATGTCTTTTCATATCCAAGTCATAATATATAGTGGTGTATTTTGTCCTAATAAGAAATTTTTTTAGTTTCTGCGTTTTGAGTCGGTTTTCTTTATTAGAAATATACCGCAAGATCTCAAAAACATGATTCTAAATAGCGCATCTTTTTTAAGATTAGTTTTTTTTTATTTTAATTTTTTTAGTGACATTTGGTATATCAGTCATATTTCTATATACACATATACCCTTAGGGTTTCTATCAAATATAGGGTTAACAATGTTTTAAGTATGTCCATCGGATGCAGTTTCATCAGCTGCTTAAACTGATATTGACAACAGCCAGATCGCATGGAAACTATACAACTTAAATACATTTCCCTCTGCAAGTCATAATATATAGTAAAAAAACTGATGCTATGAAGAATTTTTTTCAGTTTCAGCGTTTTCCGTCGATTTTCTTATTCAGATATATACGAAATCTCCTCACAAACCATGGTGTGAAACAAGCACAAGTGCGAAACATTTGGTTAATTTTTTATAATTTTTTTTTAGTGATTTTTGGACTTAGAACAATTTTCAAATTTTGCACACTGAAATTTTTTATTTTTCATGTGATGGACTTGCAAATTGGTGAGCATCTTTCACGTGACTGACTGATTTAAACGATCATCAAAACAGGGAAATCGGACGGAAACTGTAGAAGTAAGATGTCTTTTCATATCCAAGTCATAATATATAGTGGTGTATTTTGTCCTAATAAGAACTTTTTTTAGTTTCTGCGTTTTGAGTCGGTTTTCTTTATTAGAAATATACCGCAAGATCTCAAAAACCATGATTCTAAATAGCGCATCTTTTTTAAGATTAGTTTTTTTTTTATTTTAATTTTTTTAGTGACATTTGGTATATCAGTCATATTTCTATATACACATATACCCTTAGGGTTTCTATCAAATATAGGGTTAACAATGTTTTAAGTATGTCCATCGGATGCAGTTTCATCAGCTGCTTAAACTGATATTGACAACAGCCAGATCGCATGGAAACTGTACAACTTAAATGCATTTCCCTCTGCAAGTCATAATATATAGTAACAAAACTGATGCTATGAAGAATTTTTTTCAGTTTCAGCGTTTTCCGTCGATTTTCTTATTCAGATATATACGAAATCTCCTCACAAACCATGGTGTGAAACAAGCACAAGTGCGAAACATTTGGTTAATTTTTTATAATTTTTTTTTGTGATTTTTGGACTTTGAACAATTTTCAAATTTTGCACACTGAAATTTTTTATTTTTCATGTGATGGACTTGCAAATTGGTGAGCATCTTTCACGTGACTGACTGATTTAAACGATCATCAAAACAGGGAAATCGGACGGAAACTGTAGAAGTAAGATGTCTTTTCATATCCAAGTCATAATATATAGTGGTATATTTTGTCCTAATAAGAAATTTTTTTAGTTTCTGCGTTTTGAGTCGGTTTTCTTTATTAGAAATATACCGCAAGATCTCAAAAACATGATTCTAAATAGCGCATCTTTTTTAAGATTAGTTTTTTTTTTTATTTTAATTTTTTTAGTGACATTTGGTATATCAGTCATATTTCTATATACACATATACCCTTAGGGTTTCTATCAAATATAGGGTTAACAATGTTTTAAGTATGTCCATCGGATGCAGTTTTATCAGCTGCTTAAACTGATATTGACAACAGCCAGATCGCATGGAAACTATACAACTTAAATGCATTTCCTCTGCAAGTCATAATATATAGTAAAAAAACTGATGCTATGAAGAATTTTTTTCAGTTTCAGCGTTTTCCGTCGATTTTCTTATTCGGATATATACGAAATCTCCTCACAAACCATGGTGTGAAACAAGCACAAGTGCGAAACATTTGGTTAATTTTTTATAATTTTTTTTAGTGATTTTTGGACTTAGAACAATTTTCAAATTTTGCACACTGAAATTTTTTATTTTTCATGTGATGGACTTGCAAATTGGTGAGCATCTTTCACGTGAATGACTGATTTAAACGATCATCAAAACAGGGAAATCGGACAGAAACTGTAGAAGTAAGATGTCTTTTCACATCCAAGTCATAATATATAGTGGTGTATTTTGTCCTAATAAGAAATTTTTTTAGTTTCTGCGTTTTGAGTCGGTTTTCTTTATTAGAAATATACCGCAAGATCTCAAAAACCATGATTCTAAATAGCGCATCTTTTTTAAGATTAGTTTTTTTTTTATTTTAATTTTTTTAGTGACATTTGGTATATCAGTCATATTTCTATATACACATATACCCTTAGGGTTTCTATCAAATATAGGGTTAACAATGTTTTAAGTATGTCCATCGGATGCAGTTTCATCAGCTGCTTAAACTGATATTGACAACAGCCAGATCGCATGGAAACTATACAACTTAAATGCATTTCCTCTGCAAGTCATAATATATAGTAAAAAAACTGATGCTATGAAGAATTTTTTTCAGTTTCAGCGTTTTCCGTCGATTTTCTTATTCAGATATATACGAAATCTCCTCACAAACCATGGTGTGAAACAAGCACAAGTGCGAAACATTTGGTTAATTTTTTATAATTTTTTTTTGTGATTTTTGGACTTTGAACAATTTTCAAATTTTGCACACTGAAATTTTTTATTTTTCATGTGATGGACTTGCAAATTGGTGAGCATCTTTCACGTGACTGACTGATTTAAACGATCATCAAAACAGGGAAATCGGACGGAAACTGTAGAAGTAAGATGTCTTTTCATATCCAAGTCATAATATATAGTGGTGTATTTTGTCCTAATAAGAAATTTTTTTAGTTTCTGCGTTTTGAGTCGGTTTTCTTTATTAGAAATATACCGCAAGATCTCAAAAACATGATTCTAAATAGCGCATCTTTTTTAAGATTAGTTTTTTTTTATTTTAATTTTTTTAGTGACATTTGGTATATCAGTCATATTTCTATATACACATATACCCTTAGGGTTTCTATCAAATATAGGGTTAACAATGTTTTAAGTATGTCCATCGGATGCAGTTTCATCAGCTGCTTAAACTGATATTGACAACAGCCAGATCGCATGGAAACTATACAACTTAAATACATTTCCCTCTGCAAGTCATAATATATAGTAAAAAAACTGATGCTATGAAGAATTTTTTTCAGTTTCAGCGTTTTCCGTCGATTTTCTTATTCAGATATATACGAAATCTCCTCACAAACCATGGTGTGAAACAAGCACAAGTGCGAAACATTTGGTTAATTTTTTATAATTTTTTTTTGTGATTTTTGGACTTTGAACAATTTTCAAATTTTGCACACTGAAATTTTTTATTTTTCATGTGATGGACTTGCAAATTGGTGAGCATCTTTCACGTGACTGACTGATTTAAACGATCATCAAAACAGGGAAATCGGACGGAAACTGTAGAAGTAAGATGTCTTTTCATATCCAAGTCATAATATATAGTGGTGTATTTTGTCCTAATAAGAAATTTTTTTAGTTTCTGCGTTTTGAGTCGGTTTTCTTTATTAGAAATATACCGCAAGATCTCAAAAACATGATTCTAAATAGCGCATCTTTTTTAAGATTATTTTTTTTTTTATTTTAATTTTTTTAGTGACATTTGGTATATCAGTCATATTTCTATATACACATATACCCTTAGGGTTTCTATCAAATATAGGGTTAACAATGTTTTAAGTATGTCCATCGGATGCAGTTTTATCAGCTGCTTAAACTGATATTGACAACAGCCAGATCGCATGGAAACTATACAACTTAAATGCATTTCCTCTGCAAGTCATAATATATAGTAAAAAAACTGATGCTATGAAGAATTTTTTTCAGTTTCAGCGTTTTCCGTCGATTTTCTTATTCGGATATATACAAAATCTCCTCACAAACCATGGTGTGAAACAAGCACAAGTGCGAAACATTTGGTTAATTTTTTATAATTTTTTTTAGTGATTTTTGGACTTGGAACAATTTTCAAATTTTGCACACTGAAATTTTTTATTTTTCATGTGATGGACTTGAAAATTGGTGAGCATCTTTCACGTGACTGACTGATTTAAACGATCATCAAAACAGGGAAATCGGACGGAAACTGTAGAAGTAAGATGTCTTTTAATATCCAAGTCATAATATATAGTGGTGTATTTTGTCCTAATAAGAAAATTTTTTAGTTTCTGCGTTTTGAATCGGTTTTCTTTATTAGAAATATACCGCAAGATCTCAAAAACATGATTCTAAATAGCGCATCTTTTTTAAGATTAGTTTTTTTTTATTTTAATTTTTTTAGTGACATTTGGTATATCAGTCATATTTCTATATACACATATACCCTTAGGGTTTCTATCAAATATAGGGTTAACAATGTTTTAAGTATGTCCATCGGATGCAGTTTCATCAGCTGCTTAAACTGATATTGACAACAGCCAGATCGCATGGAAACTATACAACTTAACCCTCTTCTGCATAGAGCGCCCACCAGCGCCCGCTGAAAACACACAGCGTTTGTGCATAGAACGCCCGGTAACGCCCGCTGAACCACGTGTATACTGTGGAGGCTGCCATGTTTACCATGGTAATAGAAATCTCGCGAGACCACAAGCCTCATTTTCGAGATTCTTTACACTTCCTGTCAATACACGCCATGTGCATTTTGGACGTTTCCTTACGGAGCAACAAATTTTTGAAGTTTCAAGTGTGAATCGAGTGTCAGTAAGAATGGCTGGCCTCGAACTGTGGTGATCATTGGTGGGGGAAAGCAGTGCCTATGAAGATTTTGAGGGATTTACAGAGCAAGACTTGGTGGAAGAGGGGAAGAATCTGACTTAGATTTGGAATGGGATGACTTGGGGATCGTTTTTTTTTTTAGTCAACATCATCGTTTGAGGATAAAGCTTGTGATCATCAGCAACTGAGATTCACAGTACGTAAAACTGCAGTTCATTCAACTTCAGATTTTTCACCTTTATTTCCTTAAACATTTTACAGCTCCACAAATGTTTATTTTATATCTTTATTGATTTAACACTTTAGAAAAAATAATTGCTCTTTCTCAAGATTTGTCTAAATATTTTTTAACATTTTTTTTAAAATGTCACCCATTCAAAATTACGGAGTTGATTCCCTTTGGTGATATTTTCAAGAGCCGCCTGGCACATGCACTTGCATGCAGAAGAGGGTTAAATGCATTTCCCTCTGCAAGTCATAATATATAGTAAAAAAACTGATGCTATGAAGAATTTTTTTCAGTTTCAGCGTTTTCCGTCGATTTTCTTATTCAGATATATACGAAATCTCCTCACAAACCATGGTGTGAAACAAGCACAAGTGCGAAACATTTGGTTAATTTTTTATAATTTTTTTTTTGTGATTTTTGGACTTTGAACAATTTTCAAATTTTGCACACTGAAATTTTTTATTTTTCATGTGATGGACTTGCAAATTGGTGAGCATCTTTCACGTGACTGACTGATTTAAACGATCATCAAAACAGGGAAATCGGACGGAAACTGTAGAAGTAAGATGTCTTTTCATATCCAAGTCATAATATATAGTGGTGTATTTTGTCCTAATAAGAAATTTTTTTAGTTTCTGCGTTTTGAGTCGGTTTTCTTTATTAGAAATATACCGCAAGATCTCAAAAACATGATTCTAAATAGCGCATCTTTTTTAAGATTAGTTTTTTTTTATTTTAATTTTTTTAGTGACATTTGGTATATCAGTCATATTTCTATATACACATATACCCTTAGGGTTTCTATCAAATATAGGGTTAACAATGTTTTAAGTATGTCCATCGGATGCAGTTTCATCAGCTGCTTAAACTGATATTGACAACAGCCAGATCGCATGGAAACTATACAACTTAACCCTCTTCTGCATAGAGCGCCCACCAGCGCCCGCTGAAAACACACAGCGTTTGTGCATAGAACGCCCGGTAACGCCCGCTGAACCACGTGTATACTGTGGAGGCTGCCATGTTTACCATGGTAATAGAAATCTCGCGAGACCACAAGCCTCATTTTCGAGATTCTTTACACTTCCTGTCAATACACGCCATGTGCATTTTGGACGTTTCCTTACGGAGCAACAAATTTTTGAAGTTTCAAGTGTGAATCGAGTGTCAGTAAGAATGGCTGGCCTCGAACTGTGGTGATCATTGGTGGGGGAAAGCAGTGCCTATGAAGATTTTGAGGGATTTACAGAGCAAGACTTGGTGGAAGAGGGGAAGAATCTGACTTAGATTTGGAATGGGATGACTTGGGGATCTTTTTTTTTTTAGTCAACATCATCGTTTGAGGATAAAGCTTGTGATCATCAGCAACTGAGATTCACAGTACGTAAAACTGCAGTTCATTCAACTTCAGATTTTTCACCTTTATTTCCTTAAACATTTTACAGCTCCACAAATGTTTATTTTATATCTTTATTGATTTAACACTTTAGAAAAAATAATTGCTCTTTCTCAAGATTTGTCTAAATATTTTTTAACATTTTTTTTAAAATGTCACCCATTCAAAATTACGGAGTTGATTCCCTTTGGTGATATTTTCAAGAGCCGCCTGGCACATGCACTTGCATGCAGAAGAGGGTTAAATGCATTTCCCTCTGCAAGTCATAATATATAGTAAAAAAACTGATGCTATGAAGAATTTTTTTCAGTTTCAGCGTTTTCCGTCGATTTTCTTATTCAGATATATACGAAATCTCCTCACAAACCATGGTGTGAAACAAGCACAAGTGCGAAACATTTGGTTAATTTTTTATAATTTTTTTTTGTGATTTTTGGACTTTGAACAATTTTCAAATTTTGCACACTGAAATTTTTTATTTTTCATGTGATGGACTTGCAAATTGGTGAGCATCTTTCACGTGACTGACTGATTTAAACGATCATCAAAACAGGGAAATCGGACGGAAACTGTAGAAGTAAGATGTCTTTTCATATCCAAGTCATAATATATAGTGGTGTATTTTGTCCTAATAAGAAATTTTTTTAGTTTCTGCGTTTTGAGTCGGTTTTCTTTATTAGAAATATACCGCAAGATCTCAAAAACATGATTCTAAATAGCGCATCTTTTTTAAGATTAGTTTTTTTTTATTTTAATTTTTTTAGTGACATTTGGTATATCAGTCATATTTCTATATACACATATACCCTTAGGGTTTCTATCAAATATAGGGTTAACAATGTTTTAAGTATGTCCATCGGATGCAGTTTCATCAGCTGCTTAAACTGATATTGACAACAGCCAGATCGCATGGAAACTATACAACTTAAATGCATTTCCCTCTGCAAGTCATAATATATAGTAACAAAACTGATGCTATGAAGAATTTTTTTCAGTTTCAGCGTTTTCCGTCGATTTTCTTATTCAGATATATACGAAATCTCCTCACAAACCATGGTGTGAAACAAGCACAAGTGCGAAACATTTGGTTAATTTTTTATAATTTTTTTTTGTGATTTTTGGACTTTGAACAATTTTCAAATTTTGCACACTGAAATTTTTTATTTTTCATGTGATGGACTTGCAAATTGGTGAGCATCTTTCACGTGACTGACTGATTTAAACGATCATCAAAACAGGGAAATCGGACGGAAACTGTAGAAGTAAGATGTCTTTTCATATCCAAGTCATAATATATAGTGGTGTATTTTGTCCTAATAAGAAATTTTTTTAGTTTCTGCGTTTTGAGTCGGTTTTCTTTATTAGAAATATACCGCAAGATCTCAAAAACATGATTCTAAATAGCGCATCTTTTTTAAGATTAGTTTTTTTTTATTTTAATTTTTTTAGTGACATTTGGTATATCAGTCATATTTCTATATACACATATACCCTTAGGGTTTCTATCAAATATAGGGTTAACAATGTTTTAAGTATGTCCATCGGATGCAGTTTCATCAGCTGCTTAAACTGATATTGACAACAGCCAGATCGCATGGAAACTATACAACTTAAATACATTTCCCTCTGCAAGTCATAATATATAGTAAAAAAACTGATGCTATGAAGAATTTTTTTCAGTTTCAGCGTTTTCCGTCGATTTTCTTATTCAGATATATACGAAATCTCCTCACAAACCATGGTGTGAAACAAGCACAAGTGCGAAACATTTGGTTAATTTTTTATAATTTTTTTTTGTGATTTTTGGACTTTGAACAATTTTCAAATTTTGCACACTGAAATTTTTTATTTTTCATGTGATGGACTTGCAAATTGGTGAGCATCTTTCACGTGACTGACTGATTTAAACGATCATCAAAACAGGGAAATCGGACGGAAACTGTAGAAGTAAGATGTCTTTTCATATCCAAGTCATAATATATAGTGGTGTATTTTGTCCTAATAAGAAATTTTTTTAGTTTCTGCGTTTTGAGTCGGTTTTCTTTATTAGAAATATACCGCAAGATCTCAAAAACATGATTCTAAATAGCGCATCTTTTTTAAGATTATTTTTTTTTTTATTTTAATTTTTTTAGTGACATTTGGTATATCAGTCATATTTCTATATACACATATACCCTTAGGGTTTCTATCAAATATAGGGTTAACAATGTTTTAAGTATGTCCATCGGATGCAGTTTTATCAGCTGCTTAAACTGATATTGACAACAGCCAGATCGCATGGAAACTATACAACTTAAATGCATTTCCTCTGCAAGTCATAATATATAGTAAAAAAACTGATGCTATGAAGAATTTTTTTCAGTTTCAGCGTTTTCCGTCGATTTTCTTATTCGGATATATACAAAATCTCCTCACAAACCATGGTGTGAAACAAGCACAAGTGCGAAACATTTGGTTAATTTTTTATAATTTTTTTTAGTGATTTTTGGACTTGGAACAATTTTCAAATTTTGCACACTGAAATTTTTTATTTTTCATGTGATGGACTTGAAAATTGGTGAGCATCTTTCACGTGACTGACTGATTTAAACGATCATCAAAACAGGGAAATCGGACGGAAACTGTAGAAGTAAGATGTCTTTTAATATCCAAGTCATAATATATAGTGGTGTATTTTGTCCTAATAAGAAAATTTTTTAGTTTCTGCGTTTTGAATCGGTTTTCTTTATTAGAAATATACCGCAAGATCTCAAAAACATGATTCTAAATAGCGCATCTTTTTTAAGATTAGTTTTTTTTTATTTTAATTTTTTTAGTGACATTTGGTATATCAGTCATATTTCTATATACACATATACCCTTAGGGTTTCTATCAAATATAGGGTTAACAATGTTTTAAGTATGTCCATCGGATGCAGTTTCATCAGCTGCTTAAACTGATATTGACAACAGCCAGATCGCATGGAAACTATACAACTTAACCCTCTTCTGCATTGAGCGCCCACCAGCGCCCGCTGAAAACACACAGCGTTTGTGCATAGAACGCCCGGTAACGCCCGCTGAACCACGTGTATACTGTGGAGGCTGCCATGTTTACCATGGTAATAGAAATCTCGCGAGACCACAAGCCTCATTTTCGAGATTCTTTACACTTCCTGTCAATACACGCCATGTGCATTTTGGACGTTTCCTTACGGAGCAACAAATTTTTGAAGTTTCAAGTGTGAATCGAGTGTCAGTAAGAATGGCTGGCCTCGAACTGTGGTGATCATTGGTGGGGGAAAGCAGTGCCTATGAAGATTTTGAGGGATTTACAGAGCAAGACTTGGTGGAAGAGGGGAAGAATCTGACTTAGATTTGGAATGGGATGACTTGGGGATCGTTTTTTTTTTTAGTCAACATCATCGTTTGAGGATAAAGCTTGTGATCATCAGCAACTGAGATTCACAGTACGTAAAACTGCAGTTCATTCAACTTCAGATTTTTCACCTTTATTTCCTTAAACATTTTACAGCTCCACAAATGTTTATTTTATATCTTTATTGATTTAACACTTTAGAAAAAATAATTGCTCTTTCTCAAGATTTGTCTAAATATTTTTTAACATTTTTTTTAAAATGTCACCCATTCAAAATTACGGAGTTGATTCCCTTTGGTGATATTTTCAAGAGCCGCCTGGCACATGCACTTGCATGCAGAAGAGGGTTAAATGCATTTCCCTCTGCAAGTCATAATATATAGTAAAAAAACTGATGCTATGAAGAATTTTTTTCAGTTTCAGCGTTTTCCGTCGATTTTCTTATTCAGATATATACGAAATCTCCTCACAAACCATGGTGTGAAACAAGCACAAGTGCGAAACATTTGGTTAATTTTTTATAATTTTTTTTTTGTGATTTTTGGACTTTGAACAATTTTCAAATTTTGCACACTGAAATTTTTTATTTTTCATGTGATGGACTTGCAAATTGGTGAGCATCTTTCACGTGACTGACTGATTTAAACGATCATCAAAACAGGGAAATCGGACGGAAACTGTAGAAGTAAGATGTCTTTTCATATCCAAGTCATAATATATAGTGGTGTATTTTGTCCTAATAAGAAATTTTTTTAGTTTCTGCGTTTTGAGTCGGTTTTCTTTATTAGAAATATACCGCAAGATCTCAAAAACATGATTCTAAATAGCGCATCTTTTTTAAGATTAGTTTTTTTTTATTTTAATTTTTTTAGTGACATTTGGTATATCAGTCATATTTCTATATACACATATACCCTTAGGGTTTCTATCAAATATAGGGTTAACAATGTTTTAAGTATGTCCATCGGATGCAGTTTCATCAGCTGCTTAAACTGATATTGACAACAGCCAGATCGCATGGAAACTATACAACTTAACCCTCTTCTGCATAGAGCGCCCACCAGCGCCCGCTGAAAACACACAGCGTTTGTGCATAGAACGCCCGGTAACGCCCGCTGAACCACGTGTATACTGTGGAGGCTGCCATGTTTACCATGGTAATAGAAATCTCGCGAGACCACAAGCCTCATTTTCGAGATTCTTTACACTTCCTGTCAATACACGCCATGTGCATTTTGGACGTTTCCTTACGGAGCAACAAATTTTTGAAGTTTCAAGTGTGAATCGAGTGTCAGTAAGAATGGCTGGCCTCGAACTGTGGTGATCATTGGTGGGGGAAAGCAGTGCCTATGAAGATTTTGAGGGATTTACAGAGCAAGACTTGGTGGAAGAGGGGAAGAATCTGACTTAGATTTGGAATGGGATGACTTGGGGATCTTTTTTTTTTTAGTCAACATCATCGTTTGAGGATAAAGCTTGTGATCATCAGCAACTGAGATTCACAGTACGTAAAACTGCAGTTCATTCAACTTCAGATTTTTCACCTTTATTTCCTTAAACATTTTACAGCTCCACAAATGTTTATTTTATATCTTTATTGATTTAACACTTTAGAAAAAATAATTGCTCTTTCTCAAGATTTGTCTAAATATTTTTTAACATTTTTTTTAAAATGTCACCCATTCAAAATTACGGAGTTGATTCCCTTTGGTGATATTTTCAAGAGCCGCCTGGCACATGCACTTGCATGCAGAAGAGGGTTAAATGCATTTCCCTCTGCAAGTCATAATATATAGTAAAAAAACTGATGCTATGAAGAATTTTTTTCAGTTTCAGCGTTTTCCGTCGATTTTCTTATTCAGATATATACGAAATCTCCTCACAAACCATGGTGTGAAACAAGCACAAGTGCGAAACATTTGGTTAATTTTTTATAATTTTTTTTTGTGATTTTTGGACTTTGAACAATTTTCAAATTTTGCACACTGAAATTTTTTATTTTTCATGTGATGGACTTGCAAATTGGTGAGCATCTTTCACGTGACTGACTGATTTAAACGATCATCAAAACAGGGAAATCGGACGGAAACTGTAGAAGTAAGATGTCTTTTCATATCCAAGTCATAATATATAGTGGTGTATTTTGTCCTAATAAGAAATTTTTTTAGTTTCTGCGTTTTGAGTCGGTTTTCTTTATTAGAAATATACCGCAAGATCTCAAAAACCATGATTCTAAATAGCGCATCTTTTTTAAGATTAGTTTTTTTTTATTTTAATTTTTTTAGTGACATTTGGTATATCAGTCATATTTCTATATACACATATACCCTTAGGGTTTCTATCAAATATAGGGTTAACAATGTTTTAAGTATGTCCATCGGATGCAGTTTCATCAGCTGCTTAAACTGATATTGACAACAGCCAGATCGCATGGAAACTGTACAACTTAAATGCATTTCCCTCTGCAAGTCATAATATATAGTAACAAAACTGATGCTATGAAGAATTTTTTTCAGTTTCAGCGTTTTCCGTCGATTTTCTTATTCAGATATATACGAAATCTCCTCACAAACCATGGTGTGAAACAAGCACAAGTGCGAAACATTTGGTTAATTTTTTATAATTTTTTTTTAGTGATTTTTGGACTTTGAACAATTTTCAAATTTTGCACACTGAAATTTTTTATTTTTCATGTGATGGACTTGCAAATTGGTGAGCATCTTTCACGTGACTAAACGATCATCAAAACAGGGAAATCGGACGGAAACTGTAGAAGTAAGATGTCTTTTCATATCCAAGTCATAATATATAGTGGTGTATTTTGTCCTAATAAGAAATTTTTTTAGTTTCTGCGTTTTGAGTCGGTTTTCTTTATTAGAAATATACCGCAAGATCTCAAAAACATGATTCTAAATAGCGCATCTTTTTTAAGATTAGTTTTTTTTTTATTTTAATTTTTTTAGTGACATTTGGTATATCAGTCATATTTCTATATACACATATACCCTTAGGGTTTCTATCAAATATAGGGTTAACAATGTTTTAAGTATGTCCATCGGATGCAGTTTCATCAGCTGCTTAAACTGATATTGACAACAGCCAGATCACATGGAAACTGTACAACTTAAATGCATTTCCCTCTGCAAGTCATAATATATAGTAAAAAAACTGATGCTATGAAGAATTTTTTTCAGTTTCAGCGTTTTCCGTCAATTTTCTTATTCAGACATATACTAAATCTCCTCACAAACCATGGTGTGAAACAAGCACAAGTGCGAAACATTTGGTTAATTTTTTATAATTTTTTTTAGTGATTTTTGGACTTAGAACAATTTTCAAATTTTGCACACTGAAATTTTTTTATTTTTCATGTGATGGACTTGCAAATTGGTGAGCATCTTTCACGTGACTGACTGATTTAAACGATCATCAAAACAGGGAAATCGGACGGAAACTGTAGAAGTAAGATGTCTTTTCATATCCAAGTCATAATATATAGTGGTGTATTTTGTCCTAATAAGAAAATTTTTTAGTTTCTGCGTTTTGAGTCAGTTTTCTTTATTAGAAATATACCGCAAGATCTCAAAAACCATGATTCTAAATAGCGCATCTTTTTTTAAGATTAGTTTTTTTTTTATTTTAATTTTTTTAGTGACATTTGGTATATCAGTCATATTTCTATATACACATATACCCTTAGGGTTTCTATCAAATATAGGGTTAACAATGTTTTAAGTATGTCCATCGGATGCAGTTTCATCAGCTGCTTAAACTGATATTGACAACAGCCAGATCACATGGAAACTGTACAACTTAAATGCATTTCCCTCTGCAAGTCATAATATATAGTAAAAAAACTGATGCTATGAAGAATTTTTTTCAGTTTCAGCGTTTTCCGTCGATTTTCTTATTCAGATATATACGAAATCTCCTCACAAACCATGGTGTGAAACAAGCCAAAGTGCGAAACATTTGGTTAATTTTTTATAATTTTTTTTGTGATTTTTGGACTTAGAACAATTTTCAAATTTTGCACACTGAAATTTTTTTATTTTTCATGTGATGGACTTGCAAATTGGTGAGCATCTTTCACGTGACTGACTGATTTAAACGATCATCAAAACAGGGAAATCGGACGGAAACTGTAGAAGTAAGATGTCTTTTCATATCCAAGTCATAATATATAGTGGTGTATTTTGTCCTAATAAGAAATTTTTTTAGTTTCTGCGTTTTGAGTCGGTTTTCTTTATTAGAAATATACCGCAAGATCTCAAAAACATGATTCTAAATAGCGCATCTTTTTTAAGATTAGTTTTTTTTTATTTTAATTTTTTTAGTGACATTTGGTATATCAGTCATATTTCTATATACACATATACCCTTAGGGTTTCTATCAAATATAGGGTTAACAATGTTTTAAGTATGTCCATCGGATGCAGTTTCATCAGCTGCTTAAACTGATATTGACAACAGCCAGATCGCATGGAAACTATACAACTTAAATGCATTTCCCTCTGCAAGTCATAATATATAGTAACAAAACTGATGCTATGAAGAATTTTTTTCAGTTTCAGCGTTTTCCGTCGATTTTCTTATTCAGATATATACGAAATCTCCTCACAAACCATGGTGTGAAACAAGCACAAGTGCGAAACATTTGGTTAATTTTTTATAATTTTTTTTTGTGATTTTTGGACTTTGAACAATTTTCAAATTTTGCACACTGAAATTTTTTTATTTTTCATGTGATGGACTTGCAAATTGGTGAGCATCTTTCACGTGACTGACTGATTTAAACGATCATCAAAACAGGGAAATCGGACGGAAACTGTAGAAGTAAGATGTCTTTTCATATCCAAGTCATAATATATAGTGGTGTATTTTGTCCTAATAAGAAATTTTTTTAGTTTCTGCGTTTTGAGTCGGTTTTCTTTATTAGAAATATACCGCAAGATCTCAAAAACCATGATTCTAAATAGCGCATCTTTTTTAAGATTATTTTTTTTTTTATTTTAATTTTTTTAGTGACATTTGGTATATCAGTCATATTTCTATATACACATATACCCTTAGGGTTTCTATCAAATATAGGGTTAACAATGTTTTAAGTATGTCCATCGGATGCAGTTTCATCAGCTGCTTAAACTGATATTGACAACAGCCAGATCGCATGGAAACTATACAACTTAAATGCATTTCCTCTGCAAGTCATAATATATAGTAAAAAAACTGATGCTATGAAGAATTTTTTTCAGTTTCAGCGTTTTCCGTCGATTTTCTTATTCGGATATATACGAAATCTCCTCACAAACCATGGTGTGAAACAAGCACAAGTGCGAAACATTTGGTTAATTTTTTATAATTTTTTTTAGTGATTTTTGGACTTTTGAGTCGGTTTTCTTTATCAGAAATATACTACAAGATCTCACAAACCATGATGTCTAAATAGGGCATCTTTTTTAAGATTAGTTTTTTCTTTCAAATGCAATTAAATGACGCAGAAATGAAACAGATTCCTTTAACCCTTATCAATCGGAATACACCAGTGTGTGAAATAAGTTTCACTTAAATTATTCAAGGGAAGTGCCAGAATACTTTGGCGCTAAGCTATTCTGGCACCACCTTTTAACTAAAGCCATTGGTCTACTGAATACTATATGTAATCCTATGTAATTTGTGTTAATGTGAAATCGTGTTTATTGCCTTTATGTTTAGACCACAATAGTTACTAAGGCATACGGTGTGTGTGTGTGTGTGTGTGTGTGTGTGTGTGTGTGTGTGTGTGTGTGTGTGTGTGTGTGTGTGTGTGTGTGTGCACGTGAGTAGCTTAATTATATTTTAATGTGTTTAATGTTCTTCCTTTAATGTTGCGTGGCACCGCAACGATTTCCTAATGTATTGTTACATATAGCAATAAAGTTCTATCATCATCATCTATCATCATCATCATATAATGTAGCGTGAATATGGCAGTCAGGTCAACTGAAGCTTTTAGCATCAGTCTGATATGGGTCAATATAGTCTTAACACACACAGTTAAGACCTAGCGGGAAGGGGTGTACAACTTGTAAAGTGTCCATCTCAGTGATTTTGCATTGGGCACCATCATTTTAATCAGTCGCCCGTCACTTAAAACGTGCTCAGCACCACTGAAGTCTCAAGTGCCAAACTAAAGCGGCTGGGAAATGTGCTCAGTAAGTTCCAAAATCACATAGGAAAGAGCATCTTACTTCTACAGTTTCCATCAGATTTTGCATTTGTAAGCATACTTTTAATCAGTCAGTCACGTGAAAGATGCTCACCAATTTCAAGTGAATCACATGAAAAATAAAGAAAACCAGTTTCAGTGTAAAAATTTGGAAATCAACCTGAACACACCCACAGACACAATATCATTACACAGCCACTATCATTCAGCCACATTACTCTTAAAACAGTAACATTTATGTGACTCCCTTCACCATACAACACACAATTACTGACTATATAACTGAAACCACCTGAAAATGACGGCACAGTTTTAGGACCACATATCCATTCCCAACCTTTTACACCCGTATTATCTATTGTTCCTGCAGAATCATGCAAAAACACTCTCAAGTCCCAAGGAAAAACGTTTGGATTTATATCAAGTATGACCTACCCTGACAATAAGTAAAAAAAAAAAAAAAAAAAACACCTCAAGGATGGCGTGCATTAAGTAAGACCACAGAAGTAAAAAATTCCCTCAGGGTCTCTGGCTGTATGGCCTTACTAGGAAAATATTACTAGGAAAATAAAATATTATGATCATGATCTACGAGTGTGATTGAGTGGCTGCAAGTTGCACCATAGGTGAATTTCCTGTACATAAAGTCTTTCGAACAATAAATTAAATTAGCTGCTTTATTGATTTATCCCAATAGGTGAGGTAGCAGGGATAATATGGGCAACCTAGAAACGTGTACAACACATGCGGACCACTCTTTATTCTAGTCACACTGTGACCTGTGAACACGGCATCCATGCTTGCGCGTACCAGCTCTTTCCCTGGGCGTTATAAGTTTGAGCATGTGTTCAGTCTTATGCTAAAACCTGACTTTGTCCGCTCTGAGAAGAACTGCGCAGTTCGTTTGCGGCAGCAGGTTCTCAGTAGCCGTTGTAAATGCAGGGGCAAATGTACATATATATATGCTATGACTAGAAGCGGTATATTGGCCTGTCTCCTGCATGGTTTCAGTTTCAGCAAGCATACTGGCCTGCAATACCAGCTTGGTGAAAATACATAGATTGTAATGAGTCTGTGCAAGTTTTAAAAACCTTCGGTGGTAAACCTCTCTCGTGATTTATACTATAGTGCTCCTCAGTTCCCGCATCAGAGTAGGGTTTGTCTAACGTGTAAACCCCGAGGCGGCCGGCGAATTTTCGCAAACGAATGCGGGCGCTTTTGGGTACGTTAGAAGCCTAGTGCCTGGCTTTAGGTTTCAAATGAATGGACCAAAAAAACGCATACTTTGATTGTGCAGTATCAAATCTAACGCTTGTAGCACGTGAGGTCAACACAATACACTCAAACAAAAGTAATTTATCAATAGCTGACCATTTAAAGCATTCTAAATAAAACATTTGATTTTAAACACTTCGAAACATTGCTACAAGTTTCCTGGCAATATAGCAATAGATTATCAATTTCCACAGTATCACATAAAAAAAGAAAAACAACTGAAGAGAGTAAAACCAAGATGTCGGACCGCGTCGTTAGCAATGGAATCAGCGATCGCTTTACTGACTTGAAAAGCTGAGAATTTTTACAAAGGAAGGCCTCAGAGTAAAAATAGACTGTACAGAGACCTCGGGAAAGGGTTGGGAATTTGTTTACAGTACACATAAACACGCTGGCACGACCAGGGAGCGATAAAGCGGCAGCGGCGAGCTGTTAAAGCGGCCGAGGCGTTGACAGTTTCTGTCGTTATGTTGGGGTAAGAGGCAGTCTGGCACCAGATTCTAGTGAGGCCTTGTTTCGGCATGAGGCTAAACATCTGGGTCACGGACATTTGACACTGCTCTGGGTGTATCAATTTACAGGTTAGTGTTGGCCGGACAGGTTGTAGACCCACCCACCCCCACCGCCCCCCTCCCACCCCCATCCCTGCCCGGCATTTAGTGAAACCAGATGGGAGGCGGCGCGTGCCGTCCCTATTAAAATGTTGTCTGTCAACAAAAGGGCTACTGGGACGCTATATAGGAGCTTGTGATGATATGGAAAAGCACTGTCAAGGGAGAGAATTGTGCATGATAGACCAATGATCATAGACATATCCCACTGTTCCAGCCCCTTGGTGCATGGAAATTTAAATCTAGGTCCCCCAAGTGGGGGTCCAGATATCTAGCTGGTATGGACAGCTGTTTCGGTCTAGGTGACCTCATCAGCACGCCATCGGCAATACTGGAGGATGAGATGGAACTTCTGCCTACCTGCAAAGAAGACCACATTTTACTGTGGTTTCTGCAGGGGCATACATTCCATGCCTCCACCTAGAGCCAAATTTTTATGCACCCTAAGAGAGAACTGCCGTAAAAGTCCCCCACGTGGGGGACCTAGATTTAAATTTCCTGCACCAAGGGGCTGGAACAGTGGGATATGTGATACGCCCCCCTTTGGGTGGGGGTGGGGGCTTCCATATGCATTGCTTCCAGTCACTTACTTAGCGCACCCCCTCTTTCCTTTTTTTTTTTTTGTGCTTGGTTTAAAGTAGATTTATGATCATTGGTCTATCATGCACAATTCCCCCCTTGACAGTAATTTTTCCTACTCACTTGGTAGTTTCTTCTAAATTACAAGCACTGGCAGTCAACTCTTTCGGTCTAGATGTTTATATTCGAGCTCAGAAACGCTCCAGTTATGTTCTCTTTGAATGTCAACTGATTATCATGGTCCGCTCATAGCGTAATGTCTTCCATTAAACAGCATCGGGGATGAAACGTCATGGGACGAAATGTGATTGGGACGAACGGTGTGGGCGAATGCGCGTAGGGCGAAGATAGGCATAGAACTAGAGGCTCAAAGAACAAGTCCTTCGAAGCTTTCTAACGCTAAATAAACAACTTTTACGGCACCTACAACCTCAAATATATGAATATTACTACTTTAAAGCTGAGGTGCAATGAGAAAAACCCGCCCAGCGCGTGTTTTAAAAAGACTACAGGACCCAGCTTGGGCCCTGCCCCTAAGTGGGTCAAATCGGTTCGTAACACAGTTGACGGAGTTGGCAACTGCGTATCCCGAGCTTGCAAAACTCTCGGAAAACGACAGACCACTTCCTGTTGCACGGAAATCATCGCGATTAGCAGATCGGACAACAGCAGACGATTCTTTGACACTTTGAAACTGACCGACAGCCACGGATTTTACGCGCTGGGGACTATGATGGCAGAATGCACGGCTGTACATGCTGTAAGTATGACTCCTGACACTTTGTAGTTGTGAACGAATTTTTTCAACACGTACCTCCAGTCCAATATAGGCTAATATAAATAAAGAAGCATTGTGATGTACAACCAATACAGTAAATTGAGAGAGAGAGAGAGAGAGAGAGAGAGAGAGAGAGAGAGAGAGAGAGAGAGAGAGAGAGAGATTATAACAACAAACACAAAACGACAAATAACCCCTCCTTCCTCACCCTTCCGATATCAAATAAAGCTTCAGGCTGTACTGTGTAACTTACGGATAGCTCGGCCTGGTCCATATCCAGTGTGCGTCCAGGCAAGACACAAATGGCCTGCTCTGTCCGTCGGGTGGTCGAGTGTCGTCTGCTACTGTTGATGTCAGTAAAAATATCGCTGGTTTGGATCAGTGATCGCGGTGCGCACTCGCTGCAAACAGGAAGTGGCCTGTCTTTTTCACGGGAGTTTTGCCAGCACGACAAACGCAGTTGAAAACTCAGTCAACTGGGTTGCAAACCGGTTTGCCGAAGTTAGCCGAACGTTCATGAAGACAGGGCCCTCGCTGGGTCCTGCAAAGTTTTTTTAAAACACGTGCGGGGCGGAGTTTTGTGACTGTTTCTCAGCTTTAAGTACTCAATAATATGTGTTTATGTGGTAATTTGGGCTTAGGAGAGGTTATTTCGACTGGTTTCGGACAGAGCGATCGTGTAGCAAGGGAAGTAATCGACGTGTCAACGGTTGTGGAAAACGGCTTACTAGTAAAACTAAATCAACTTTAATGTAAACCAAACTTCTAACATGATTATTTTGTGTTTAGGTACGCAATAATAGTTATAGATATGGTTATTTTAGCTTAGGACAGGTTATTCCGGGTTTTAGTAGGACCCCCCCCCCCCCCCATGAGGGTTTAATAAAGTATTATTGTATTGTAAAATGTGTATAGGCTTCGTGCGTCACGTGATCATTTTCAATGCGTCCGCCATGTTGGAAAGGTTGACGTACTTCCTTTTACAGCAGAGAGAGTAAACAGAGCGTGTTTTTCTGTTTTAAAAAATGGAAAAAGTGAAGGGAAGGGATACTAGAAAATATATTGATCGACTGGACAGTGAACATAGGGTTCGGTACGAAGAAAAAATTCAATTTTTGAATGGTTTTGAGAGTGCACAACTCAGTGAAACATATCAGTACTCGCCAAACATATCAGTACCTACACCGCCTGTCGGCCCACCCACCAGCAGTCTTCAAAGGACAATTAAAAGGGAAAACACCCCACATCGCAAGAGACTGCTATAACGCAGCTGAAAGAATTTGTAAAAACGAAAGTTGAACCTCACAAACACTAGGATACAACTCGATGCGAGAATCCTTCCTAAAGTGAGCCAACGACCTACTAACTCAAGTCAGTAGGAAAGCCCTAGAGCTATCAATCCTAATCCCCAGCCAATACGGGAGATAGGATTAAACGGAGATCGAGATACGTGCAGCAGAACGCTACACTAAATTCTCTTCTCCACGGTTTGGTCCGCTGACGATGAGGAGTACCGGCAATTTAAAGCAAAACTTCCTCGAAACACACATGAACTAGACATAAAAATTCAGACTGACTTGTGTCGCTCGAGTGTGTACGGCCGGCCGATAAAAACAGGCCATTTCATCGGATAGTGTGCGATGTGATACACTTTTTTACAAACTTTTTATCATCTGCCAAAAATAACAAATGCACAAATGCCAAGAAGGAAACGACGCAATCGTCAATGTTTTCAGCCCACGTCTGTGTAGGGAAAAGAGAAGTCTTTTGGAAAACTGTTAATAAAACTGACAGATAACAGAAGTAATTAATAAAAGTAAGTTGAAATGAGCGTTACCAGCGTGAAACTGTCTTGAGCAAACACGACATCCTTCTAAAGAATGCGAGAAAGTGATCCTCTCCAAGTTGATAGCGGATACCCAAGCCAACCTTCTCCTACTTGTCAAATCTTTCATTTGCGATCCTTGGTTTGTTTTAACTTTAGGAATGCGAAAAAAACTTAACATTTTCATTGATTCTGGCTCCAGTTGTGTTATGTGAACTCATAAAACAATCTTTAACGCAGCAACGCGCACCTTTCTCAGGCATTTTCGATGGCAGATTCGATGATTATAAACGACTCGACAGTGTACTTTCAGTTTCTCACCTTGCCGTCATGGCGTCGCGCAAGGAGTTTTGGGATTGACTGACGTCACATTCACGAAGCCGGCGACAAAGTAGCTTTGTTGTCAAAGCACGAAACAATCGTTGCACATGTACCACCCTTACACCAATTAAGAATACTCAAATATAACATATGACACATCAATTCTAAAATACAAAAGTAAAAGGAGCAAAAAGGCTCATTGCATCACATTCATAAAGTTACATGACAAGCAGCTTCAGACTGGGAGAGCAGACGTCTCAGACCGACGTTCTTGTGGGTTTTTTTTTTTAGTCGATTAAAAACAAATAATGACTCCAAACCTCATGTGATGAACAGTTTCTGGAGGCAACTCTCTGTAGCAACCGCTCGCTTCGTCGAACGACGGAAATATAACGAAACGACATTATTAGAGCACGTGTGCTGGTTTGTCCTCCAAGCTAACTCGTTTTCCAAACCATTACGAAAAAGCTTATACAGAGCTAAGATTTTCCTTTCGGTATCTTGTAATCAAACAACATAACAGTCATGGAACAACTGGATTAAATCATAATATATTTAGTAAGTAAACTGAAGTCAAACGCTTTATTACTGGAGAATTTTAATTCGTTCTCCGATGTATTTTAATCCGAATCGGTGGCCGCCAAGTAAAGCTATTCAGATTGGCTCCGCGCACATGTGTTTGTGTTGTTTCACACAAACACGTTGTCTGTGTCTTGTAGATCGTGTTGTTGTTAATCCCAGCTATGCAGCACCGGCAAGGGAAAAGGGGAAAAACATTCTCTGGGGGCCAGGGCAGACAAGCCAAGGGTTATTTACCTGAAGACACCCTGCGGTACTACCGCCATGTTGCTGATGCTCTGGCTGAGGGCTTTGAGACTGAGGAGCTGAAGAGTAAGGAAAATAAAGCATACGGATGCCGGTTTTTATGGGTGTGTTATTTTGGACCCTACGACTGGAAGCCATAGGGTCCAAAATTACAGACCAACACATCTATTAATTACCCAATAGTATATGCAATAATAAGTTAATTGACGCACTGAGAAAAGAGTGTGGAACAAATCATTCAAAATAATACTAACGTGCACACTGACAAGAATGTACACAATTTTAAGTAAGATTCAGTACAAAGCTTGGCATTTTAAGTCCCCAAAATGTAGTCGCTGTGTATTTCACATACCAACTAGCACATTTCCATTCAGAAGACATGTTTTTCAGTATTACAATCAAGCATTCAAGAAATGTAATTTAGCTAGTGCTCAAATCATGAGCCACCTTTTATTCAACAGTCATGCATCTTTTGCTGACAAGATCCACATTGGCATTTTGTCTCTCTGCTGCAGGTGTGTTCCTGAACAATGCCATCAAACAGCTGAGTGAGGAGGTGGTCCAGGTGTCTCAGAACCAGACTGTTAGTCGCATCATTGAGTGTCTCACCTCACACGCCAAACCCACCCACCTTCGCAAACTCTTTATCAAGCTCTCTGCAGACTTTTCCGTGGCTTTCCTTGACCGATTTGCAAGTCATGTCTTCCAGACTCTCATACAGTTATTTCCACAGTATTATGTCCCAAAGTCTTTTAGTGAGCAGACACAGAAAAAATCCAGTTCAAAAGATGACAGTGATGATGAGGACAGTGAAAATGAAAACGTGGAGCCCAGTTTTCAGAGTTTGTGTCAGTTTGTAGACAAGCATTTTGAGACTGTTGTGACTCACACTTATGGAAGTCATGTAATGCGGGCACTGCTGGAAATGCTGAGTGGTGTTAGAGTGGCTCATGAAGTGAAGAGAGGACACAACTCTAAAGACAGCCATCAGGCTAATGGTAAGTAAAAAGAGTGGAAGATCTTCATATCCTTGTGTAAGTGGTTTACCGCCAAATTGCTTTAGCACATAGACAGGATATTGCTGTCAACCGAATTAGTGAGTTGCCTATGATAGTTCAAAGGTAGCACCAAAATGGCTTGCACTTAAGTGGTTCTTGTCTGACAATTTTTTGTCTATCCATATCTTGTAGTGTTTCAGGACTAAATTGATGAAATTATCAGCACTCTCAGTCTTATTTTGCTCCGTTGACCCCCAGCTGAGAGACCAGCAAGCAGGATTTAGGAAGAACCGATCATGTACAGACCAGATCGCCACTCTCCGCATCATCGTGGAACAGTCTCTAGAGTGGAGCTCCCCGCTGTACGTCAACTTTGTGGATTATGAGAAAGCATTTGACAGTGTAGACCAAGAGACTCTGTGGAAACTCCTACGACACTACGGTGTACCCACAAAGCTCGTCCGCCTGATCAAGAGCAGCTACGATGGCATGACATGTCGCGTGATCCACAAAGGGCAGTTCACCAGGGAGCTCCAGGTCAGAACTGGTGTCAGGCAGGGGTGTCTGCTGTCTCCGTTCCTCTTCCTACTGGCCATATACTGGGTCATGAAGATGACCACAGAGCACAGACGAAGTGGAATACAGTGGACACTGTGGACACAGCTTGACGACCTCGATTTTGCAGACGACTTGGCATTACTGTCCCACATTCATCAACAAATGCAGGACAAGACCACGAGGCTTGCTGACACCTCGTCCCAAGTGGGCCTCACCATTCACAAACAGAAAACAAAGACAATGAGGCTGAACGCAACCAGGGAAGAACCAGTCTTGCTTGCTGGCACCCCGTTGGAGGAGGTGGAGTCCTTCACCTATCTCGGGAGCATCATAGACAAAAAAGGCGGCACTGATGCAGATGTCAGAGCACGAATCGGTAAAGCCAGAGCAGCCTTTCTCCAGTTGAAAAAAGTGTGGAGTTCCAGAGAGCTGTCACAACACACCAAAGTCCGGATTTTCAACTCCAATGTAAAAGCAGTTCTCCTATATGGAGCAGAGACTTGGAGATTGACAAAAACCACAGTCAACAGAGTACAGACCTTCATGAACAGTTGCCTTAGAAGAATTTTGAAAATCCACTGGCCAGAGAAGATCAGCAACGTCAGACTCTGGGAGAGAACAGAGCAGATAACAGCAGAGAATGAAATTGGGCGAAGAAGATGGGGATGGATCGGTCACAGTCTGAGAAAGCCAGCTTCCAGTATCACTAGGCAGGCATTGTCATGGAACCCCCAGGGAAAGAGGAAAAGAGGTAGGCCGAGAAACTCCTGGCGTCGAGACCTCCAAGCAGACATCAAAAGACTGGGAACCACCTGGAGTAGAATCGAAGGAGAAGCACAGGACAGGAGTTGCTGGAGGTCTCTCGTCGACGGCCTATACCCGGGTAAGGGTGACAGGCGTAAGTAAGTAAGTAAGTCAGTCTCATTTTCCATAGGTGAGAAACTATTCTGGCACCACCTTTGAACTTTCATGGTAGATATATATGTAATAATTATCTTCCCCCAGTTGTAGTGTCGGACTTTTCTCCTGTCAGGGGTTATTCTTCCAGATACTCCAGTGCTAACTCTCCCTCTTTGTAACTTTAGGTTGTTTGCATTGGAAACTGATAAAGTGGGCATAAGCCCACTTTATCAAAGTTTACAATGCAAACAATCCAAAGTTCCCAAACCCTATTAGCTGTTACTGTTAGAACCAGCGTGTGGGTTAAGGCGCATGTTTCACGTGCGTTGCTGATTGGATCCAGCCTATTCACTTTGAGCTGATTTGAAACTGGGATAAAGCACCTACTGGTACATAATGTGCTGTATAAACTATTATAATCATGTATTAGTGCTTCAGACAACCAACTATCGGGCTGAACTCACTGCTCTACAAGAGGCTGCCAGCCTTGTCGGTGCAGACGATACCCTGCCCTCACACGTCATTTTCCTGACCGACTGCAGATCCACCATCCAAAGCCTGCAGTCCCCCAGTGAGCAGCTGGAGAAAGAAACACTGCACTTGCTGGTCACCCTCTCACGCCTAACACAAGTGGCTGTTCAGTGGGTACCTGCTCACCTGTGGACTATCAGAAAACGAGGAGGCAGACAGACTCGCTAAGTCCGGCAGCAAGCGTGATCAGCCAAACCAACCAATGTCCTTCCAGGAAGTCAAAACCCTCACTTAAGTGGCACTATCATGCAGACTGGCAGACCCAACACAACCCACCATCCGATGACCAGTTAAAACACCTCCAGCGCCACCAACAGACCACCATATTCCGTCTAAGGACTGGTCACTGCCGACTGCGTGCACACTTGTACCGTCTTAAGCCCTGAAAATGGCGAGTAAAAAGAAATACCCACTCGCCAAATGCGAGTGCGCTCGTGCGTTTTCCAATCCCAACGGCTAACCACCAGCCGAACATCAGGTACGCCGGCGCGTGACCTGACCGCACCGCGAGTCGCCTCTAACATCACTTTGCTGCAGTAGCCGAACACGTGCGTACCATAACAGTGGTCGGTGACAGTCATTCTATTTTTAGTGACGAATTGGTTCGTTTTTAGTGGCTCGCTCAGTCCATCGCGGCTGCGTTCAGAATCGACCCGACGCGGGGGTCCGTGCGAGTGTAACAGGGCAGGCAAACTGTTAGTTTATGTGTGGTGTCAGCATGTTATTACAAAGTGCGCGCTACATGGCGGAGAAAAAGCAAAGGAAGAGCTGGATTGCTTCGGATTCTTCAATCCGGCACCGTCTGATCTTGATAATCGCTAAGAAGAAAGTTGCACTTCGACATCGCCATCTCCATCTCCATCGATAAGCGACAGTACCAGAAATGCTACCCCTGGGCCGTGTGTGGCACCGCCGCTACGACACAGTTTTCAGAATCCATGGCTGTGCTGAGTGTATTTCCATGGCTAAAGCACGACGGCACTCGAATGGCATGCGCAATGAGCACTGAGGCAAACTCAAAAAGCAAGTCCAGAAATTTGAACAGAAATAAGTTTGTCCGGTCAGTTTCTTTTAATCGTGGTCGATCCATCTTCTGGTACACAGTTATTAGGCAAAAATTGGAGAAACACGTCTTTCTGAGTGGTTAAACGGGTTGAAACAAACTTTGAAGTACATCAGTTTACACACACACAAACACACACACACACACAGTTTAGACAAGTCACACTTTGGTTGTCAATCTGCCGCGTTCAGCAGAAAACGCTATATTCTCTGTTACAATACATTATCAAACGATCATACAAATAAATAAATAGATATATGTTTTTCTGTGTGTGAGAGAGCGAGGGAGACAGGCTTTTGCGCGATAGCTCACCAGTTAAAGAATCAGTATCATGGAAAGGACTCGCACACACTGTCACAACACATTTTAAAGAGGAGAGAGCGAAATGAGATAATTTATTTTAATGATTGATTGATTGTACATTGTTTATCGTCCCGACAGCAACAAGGCTTTCTCAGGACGTGCCTGCACTGCTTGTGAAAAAAAAAAAGAAACAGAATATTGAATGTATTTCGCCAGCCAGTCCAATACGTTAAATAAACCTACGCCATGGGGCCTAAATAAAGCTAAGACCACTTAGCAACACACATCCAATATCAACAGGCAGTGCAGACAGTTGGGAGAGTTTTAAAAAGACAAACAGAGGTGAATGGACCAAGGGTAGACAGAAACACATGCCCCAGAATATAGGGAAAAACCCAACCCTGTGGGGCTGACCAGGGTGACTCTGGGAACTAAAATGTAGTTAACCCCACCCAAGTCCCCCAGGGCAGACCCGGGTGGGGATAATTTATTTTAAGGAACATACAGATGATGCAGTTTTTCTTAAATAAATCTGCGGACCCTCTGTAATGCTTGGATGGGGGTCTGTGTACCCTCTAAAATTTATACCTGGGGTCTACAGACCCTTTAACCTGTTGTGCAAACAGAAGCCCAGTTCTACTTACAAAAAATAAATAAATAAAAAATCCCACCACAGTTCACATGGGGACTTTGTCAGTTATTTCTCCACTTGATACTATCAAAAGCCTGAAGTCAGGACATAAACATTAACTTGGTTATGATTGTCTGTTCAAATATTTGTTTTCAATGCCTCTGGGCAGAAAACACTCTCTAACATTGGGCATCAAACACTTGTGGTACATTATATTGTTGAGTTGGGGGGCTATTTTCAGTAGTAAAATTTTCAGTTTTGGCTAGTAACATTTTCAGTTTGGCTAGTAAAACTTGGAAGTTACTAGCCAAAGGCTGGTGGGCAAAATTTTAGACTTTCAGGGCTTTCAATACCAAGACTCTTGGACTGTCACACACTGCAGACTGCTTGTGTGAAACTGGTTTACAGACCCCAGAGCAAGTACTGCAGTCCTGTCCCCTGTACCAAGACGCCAGGATACAGCACTGGCCACATGGAGCGACGCTGTCGGAGAAACTCTGGGGCTCCATTCAATCCTATTGCAGACCACGAACTTCATCTCCAGCGCATCCAGAACAATGCTGCCCACCTCGTCCTCAGAAAGAAAAAATCCGACCACATCACTCCCCTGCTCAAACTCCTTCACTGGCTTCCCATCCCCCAATGCATCCAATACAAGATTCAGTCTCTCTGCTACAAATCCCTGAACAACTGCGCTCCCGCCTATCTCTCAAACTTACTTCACCCCTACACTCCTCCCCGCTCCCTCCGCTCCGCCTCCGACCCTCTCCACCTCCACATCCCCCACACCAAACTCAGCACTTTCAGCCCCCGTTCCTTCTCAGTATACGGTCCATCCACCTGGAACACTCTCCCACTCTCTCTCCTTCCAGTCTGCCCTCAAAACTCACCTCTTTCAACAGTTCTAGCACTATACCACCACACTTCCCACCCTAAGCAGACTGTCGTAATGTATTTCACTATTTATGGTACGTGAGTTGTTTAAAGCATGCGCATGCGTGCGCGAGTTGTGAGTGCGTGCTTAGAGTTATAATTATTATAAGATAAGCGCATTATAAATACCGTAATTATTATTATTATTATTATCTCAACAACCAAACTTGACATCTGAGGCAGAAACTCGAGAACGCTGAAGAAGAAGAAGAAGTGCTTCAGAGCTACATGAATAGCTCATCATTTGTCAATACTATTACCTGCCATTAAAATATACTGGTACTGTATTGCAGATGGTGTGGAGGCTGGGAAAAGTTCAACAGGCAAACTACCACTAGAATTCAAAATGCTGTTTGACAAGTATGCAGAAAGCATTTTCCATATATGTGACTACGAAGGTAAATCTAGTGACGCAGTATGTGGTAGAATTAGAAACTACAAGTGTGGCTGTCCTTTTTACAGGCCTTGTATGCACCAACAGAGCTGTGCTAACATGATACAAAATAAGACAGATGTTTCTTTTAAATCTGTGTGTGTTTCTTAATGCATACAATGTTGGTCTGTATAAAAACTACCACAACACTGACCCAGTAGACCTCTGACTCTGAGTTTGTACAACAGATAAAAGCAGTCTTCAGCCCTGATTCAGCTTTTTTGAAATCATAGAAGTAGAAAACTGAATTTCAGCTTCTTGGTTTAGACAGAACAGTTCTTCAGGCAGCCTGTTCCATAATCTCCAAGAGACATAAATTCTATTACAATTTGTCTCTTGCTGAGCATGGATCAGGGCATACTTTGTGCATGGACTGTTTTCAGTCATTTATTTTTTTTGCATTAGAAATAGAAGATGATTTAAAACAGCCTGCTTTAGTATCTTGACCCCCTTGAGCATGCAGCCACCACTACTTTAACTCATTCACGGCCAGCCGCATCCGGATGCGCGGCATAAGCTGCGCATCCGGATGCAGAGCTGGCCTTGAATGAGTTAAACAGAGTCTGAGGCTGCATGTGCAAAGGGGGGGGGGGGGGGGGGAGAAGTGGGGGGTAGGGGGGGGGGGGGGGTTAGGTGTCAAAGCAGTATTTTTCTGTTTCAGTGCACCTAAAGGACTCCAGTTTCAGTCCAATCTTGCAGACAGTTCTGCTCATCCTGCACAAAACAGACTTCACTCTCTGCCAGTCACGGTGTCGTACAATCATTCAGGAAATGATGGAGACATGTCCGCAGTCTGACAATCCAGTGACCAGGTAACACTAATCCAGCCATAACACAATATACATCAGGCGATGGATCAACCATGATAGTTTAAGGGTTGTGCCAGAATAGCTTGGCGCCTGGAGGCGCCAAGATATTCTGGCACCATCCTTGAACTTTCATGGTCCATGCGTCTCCAGTACTGCAATGCAGTTTTCAGAGGACAATGCAACTACTCCCAAATTCAGGTATTTTGCTTTGAAAGTCTATTCAACACACAAGATCATGAAGCTGCTCATGAGCCTTTGTAACTGCATAGGCATTGATCCAAATAAAATATTTGTTTACTATTAATTAATATTACAAAGGTAAAACAGGTAATAAGAAATCTTCAGAAAAAGTGTGAAACTATTTTGATTCTCTATCTGTGGTACAGGTATAAATAACTGTACAGTCAAACCTGTGTAATTTGACCATTCATGGGTGTCACTTTAGACAGGTGATCTTCTTACCTTACCCATGACTGTGCGTGGGCCCACTGCGGCTATTTTGGGCCCGAAGACCTTTTGCTACTGGGGTACACAGGCTTTATAAGTAAAAGAATACCATACCACCAAAATGGTGGTGTGCTTAGACATGTGGTCGACATTTTTCGGGAGGTTACCTTGACAGGTCTGAGTGTAACTGTAATACCATCTTATTCTGGTTTCAGCATTCCTGACATGGCTCAGAATCAAGTCGGCTCATACCTCCTGGAGGTTGTTTTCAAGCTGGGTGCCCCAGACCTCTTACAGGAGGTGTACAACTCCATGCTGAAAGGTCGGCTCCTATATTACTCCATCCATCCAGTGGCCAACTTTGTCCTGCAGCGATTCATAGCCTGTATCAAAGATGAAGACCTGGTAAGAATTTATAGCTTTTTCATTTGTGGCTGCCAGAGACAGTAGTGACTGTAGAATTTTAAGGTAGTGCTTGATCAGCTAGGTGATGCCAGCACAATGTACACATGTATATACTCCAAGGGGAATCACTCATGTATGCTGGACAAATATATAAACAAACGATTATATCCCTTTCGGGATCTATTTGTTTGTGTACCTGGTTTTTGTTTCTGCATGAACAGCATTGTCCAGCATTGAGAGATTCCCCTGGGCTGTTTATATAAAGTGACATGTTTGTCAAGCGTGGAACGTTTTCCTTTAGGTATACATGTCTATATAATTTGGTATGTACAGTACATGTATACTCAATCTATTAACCCTTTGGCTGTCTGCAATGTGTTTGGTCAATATTACTGCAGGAATAACCCCTTCACTGCTGAGAAAAAGCAAATGCAATCTGTGATTTTGGGGCTCATGAGGATCAATGCCTCTTTCCGAGACCACTTTGTACATGTTCTTTGGATAGTTGTGGCTTTTCATTCCATTAACACAGATTTCAGACAAAATGTATGTCCGTTGTCAGGGAAGGGGTTAATACCCTTACTATCCACAGCCTAAGGATTAACACTTGCCTCATCTTCTGTATATGTAGCCAGCACACAGGAACACACTGCAGTGCTGTTTTTGGTTTTGCCAGCCAAATATTGCAACAGAGAATCAACATTTGTTGTGCCCCAACATTTATCTTTTTGGTTTGACTGCCTGCCTTGATTTATTTTCTCAAAATCATTACCGATGGCATTACTACTAGGACTGCTTCGCTTAGCTTAACAATTTTAGCCCAAAAAAACTCGTGTACCTGATGACAGGGGAGGCAACCACAAGGGGTATCATTACCAGGATCCCCTGAGTGGCCTCCCCTGCCTCCCTATCCGGTGGCGCGCTCACCATTTCCCACCAGTCTCTTCGCTTAGCTCACCAGGACAGGCCGTGTGCACCTCGGGTGCTCCGGCTGTGGATGGTGGGATTACCGTTGTGTACTCTGGATTCTTTGGATTATTTGTGTTATGGACATTCGTGGACGTGTTGTGCATTGTGTTTTGTGCTGGGATTACAAGCAGCATCTCACGGGTCAGGAATCCTCGTAAATAGACAAGGGATCAAGCGGACAAACACATCAATAGGCTGGAGATGAAAGCAGTGTGGCTCGTGCTCTCTCCGAGTGGAAGCAGCATCTCACAGGTCAGGATATCCTCGCATTTGGATGAGGGATCAAGCCGTCAAACACATCAACAGGTTGGAGATGAAAGCAGTGTGGCTCGCGCTCTCTCTGACTGGGAGCAGCATCTCACGTGTCAGGATATTCTCGTATGTTGACGAGGGATCAAGCCGTCAAACACTTCAACAGGCTGGAGTGATAGCAGTGTGACTCGCGCTCTCTCTGAGTGGGAGCAGCATCTCACGGGTCAGGATACTCGTACTTTCCGACAACTTAACAGTGGTGGCCTACATCCAGAACCGGATGACGAGGAGGCGCTAAGTCTACACCCGGTGGACGTGGTCCGGAGTTGGGGTAGACAACGGACACTCCTAACAGACTGTCGGTGTGCACCAACACATTGCAGACTCGCCGCTTCTTGGACGAGGCGTCCCAGCTCGTCGTGTCATTCCTCCTGCCGTCTTCGCCCTGAGAGGAAGGTTGCGATGATGACCGACGCATCGGGCAGCCAGTGCTTTACGTCGCTTCCTCGCAGACTTCGGGATCTAGCGGAGGTGTTGACTACCACACGGCAAGACGGCGGCAGAGACAGATCTTCTGAGACTCCCGATGACCAGAGGAGATAAACATCTTCTTCCGACGGCAGTGATGTGGAGTCTCTTCCGGTCGCTTCCGTGCTAGCAGTGGATAAGGAGGCGTCGATGCAGGCGGCGGCTCCCCACAGCCTACAGACTCTGAAGTGAGGCTTGGACAGGACTGCTCCCTGGGTGCGCTTCTTCCTAGCTGGCGTGGGATTTCCTCGAGAGGGCAACGCCTTCCGTGAGCAAGTGTCAGGAGAACACCTGGAACCTTTCAGCCTCGGCCCCTCGGCACGGGACACGCACACAGCGTTTAGGATGGCGTACCACTCCACAGCCAACTCCTTGCCGGAGATCGCCGGCGGCGACAAGATACAACGGAACGTGCTGTTGTGACAGGTTCCACGCTCGCCGTATTTGGGGAAGACACAGCTGTGCAAGGCTCTGCACAAGGACATTCTTCTGGGGGATCGATTGGGCAGATGGTAAGGCGGCCGCGCAGGATCCCTTGCCACCTCGGCAGGATTGTGCCCACTCGCTTCAGTCAGCGGCGGAGAGATGGGAGCTGGCTACAGCGCTACTTGGTGATGCGAGAGCCCTACCCAAAAGGAGACCACGGAGGTGGGTCTGACATCCTGACGCCCGACGGGCTACAATAGGCCCTTAGGATCCCAGAGGCTAGGTGACGTCCAGTATCGGCTATTGGCGTTTACTAGTACCTTCGGCCCTGCACTTTCAACTACTTGGACGGTCGGCCCTCTGGAACCAGATGGCGAAGCGTGGAAGGACCCGGACTCCTAGCTGACTCAACGCCGCCGACGCGGATTCCCGGGCATTGGAGGCAAGTCTGACGGGGGACCAGCACGCAGAGTGGCCGCCTAGGCAGGGAGTGCCTGACCAATACCAGCTGGATAGCAACTCTCCCCACAGACCGGACTACCTCTGGCTGGAGTGGAAGGCGGTGCGGCTGGCTTGCGTCAGATGGGAACATTGGCTTGCGCTACGGAAGGTACGGGTGCACTCCGGCTACTCGACGGTCGGGGTTTTCTTCATGTAGCACGTCTGCTGGTGGTGCAGAGTTTGGGACAGCACTCATCGGACACGGCGCGGCGGAGGTCAGCGCAACGTACACATGGATTCCCCTTGTGGCAGGGTCAGCGGCAGCGCAAAGAGTTTTACTACACCCGGCTGCCTTCCAACTACTCTACGCATGTGAGGAGACTCTGATGATAGGCCGGTCCTCCTGTAGTAGAACAGGAAGCTGCTTCCTCTGTCGCCTCTAGACCGGATCCACAAGCCTGGGCCGTGGATGGGCTCCTTCAAGAAACGGACTCCTTGCGCAGCCAATCACCATTGCATGTTGAACACCCCAGTTTCTCTGTTCACCGAAGTTAAGCCATTTGGGGACGGTTAATCCTTGGTTGGATGACCGCCTGGGAACAACAGGTATGGTTGACGTCATCTTAACCCTTATCTTGAATTCACCAGTGGGTGACGTACGTTCGAATGAGAATAGTTAACGGGTAGCGCCAGAGTGGCTTGGCGTCTTTAGTCTTCAAGCTAATCCGGCCTAGCCTTCAAGTAAAACCTTTGGGCTGTATTCTTATTTTTTCTGTAGTATAACCTGCAGATGGCAGGGTACAAATTGAAGCTCTTAGCCTCAGGTTGATATGGGTTAAAATGCGGCAGCGCGTTCCCTCCCTCAGGGCGGGTACCGAGGGACTCCACAAGCTCAGGGGCGGCTTGGTAATTAGGAGCTTGATGGCCGTTTTCGGCTGGATCACAGTCCTTCGGAGACGCGCTATGGACCCCCTTATGCCCTGCCTCAGCTCCGCGTCCGAGACGATCGCAACCCTGGCAGCAACTGTTTGTACAAACACAGAGCGGCTGGCGCTGCACGCTGGGAGGTGGACAGGCAGCACTCGCACCAAGAGGTTCTTGGGTGCGGCAGTGGATGCGATTGCAGTAACTCAAGGAGTCTCTGACAGTACGGAATACGAGGGAGAGTGGAGAGTACTGCAGGCCTGATTGCAGTGGAGCAACTCTCCCCACAGACCGGACTACCCCCTTTTGGCCGAGTTTGTCTATGGGTTCCCAAGCAGAATCGGACCCCTCAGCATCATTCGAAATTACCGGGTGGCAGACACTTATTGACACCTAGCACAGCCGGGCTCCGGCACAGACCTCTCAGATTGGATGGTGCACTGTCATCAGCAAGACGGCCGGCTTCCGTTGGCATGCTTGTAGATCTAACAGGAAGATCTGCTGACTGTTCGTCCTCGCTTCGGCTTCACAGTTAGCAAGATTACGCCTTCTCTGGGCGTCTCTCCGGTCTCCAGATCAGGGCCGATGACTAGGTGCAGCACTCCACCGGCTTGACTTGGGCTAAGAACTGCCTTCCAGTGTCCACACCGCAAGTTCAACCGTCTGTCCGTATACAACGCGGTCAGGGCGCCTTAAAGTGGCAGGCGCAGGACTATGCCACTAAGACAAAGGCACACGCCTATTCGTGCCCTTGGCTCCGGGCAGATGAAAACCTGGGCACAAACGGTCCCTAGCTTCGCTGGGTCTTTCGTTCAGCATTCAAGAGCTCTTCCCAGAGGGGTTCCAGACGTTGCGCACCTGAGCACACAAGTCAAGCAGGGGCTACTAGCAGCGCTTTGCCCACTTTGGCACAGGGCGGAATATTGTGGCGGCCATAGGTGGGCGGGCCGAGTCTACCTTCGCCCGCAGAGACCTGTCTGACCTATCCGGCCAGCGTGTCTACCTGGCACTAGTGGGGGTCATCTCGACGGCACAGCACTCCCTTCCGGCGCCACAGGCGCCCTGGGTAACGCCTAGCTAAAATTGTCGGGAGTGGCACGTAGGGATGGGCCTCAATAGTGAACGAACAGAGCGCTCAGGCAGGAGACAGGTGTACCAGATTGCGGCACCCTCCTCCTATTCGCCATTCTTCCTAGTAGTAATGCCGTCGGTAATGATTTTGAGAAAATATATGAATTTTTCTCTAAAATGTATTTTTTCGAAAAATACTTTACGATGGCATTATTTAGAGGTCACTCCCGCCTTCCCTGCTTGCCGCAGTCGAGCTAAGACTCGGAGACTGGCGGGAAACGGTGAGCGCGCCCCTGGATAGGGAAGCAGGGAAGGCCACTCAGGTTGAACCCCTTGTGGTTGCCTCCCCTGTCGTCAGGTACACAACAAGTTTTTTTTGGGCTAAAATTGTTAAGCTAAGCGAAGCATTCCTAGTAGTAATGCTGTCGGTAAGTATTTTTCGAAAAAATACATTTAGAGAAAAATTCATTTTTGTGCAGGCAATATATCCCACACTACTAGTCCAACTTTATTCAAATATTTTTTGTCTGTTTTCTGTTTAGACATTCTTTCAAAAATTTATTTTGAAAGGGAAACATAAAAATAAATCATTTTTGTTTTCTGGTAGATGGAGAGTGTGTTTGATGAGATGTCAAAGATCTTAGAGGACATTCTGGCTGTGGGTCACCTGGGATTGGTCACCTGTCTGGCAGAGTCTTGTCGCCGTCTACAGTTGAAACAGGAGGAGTTTGTGTCGGTATGTTTTGATAACAGTTGTTATAATTTATACTGAGGAGCAAAAGAAATGCAACATTTTTGGCATCATTGGAAACACATAGTATTTTCGATGATTACAAACATGTTGCATTTCTTTTGCTGTTTGCCCCCCCCCCCCCCCTTTGACATACATAATATATGTTTGCCCCACACACACACACACACATACCCTACCCCTCCCCCCCTCCCCTCTCATACATGTTTGCCCCACACACACACACACACACACACCTTACCCCCCCGCCCCCCCCCCCACCCCCCCTCGCATACATGTTTGCCCCACACACACACGCGCACACACACACACATACCATACCCCCCCCCCCCCAACATCACACGCACACACACACACACATACCCTTCCCCCCCCCCCCTTCACATACATGTTTGCCCCTCACACACATACCCTACCCCCCCCCCCCCCCCCCCCTCCCGCTAGCATACATGTTTGCCCTACACACACGCACACACACACATACCCTACCCATCCCCCCCTCGCATACATGTTTTCCCCACACACACACGTGCACACACACGTGCACACACACATACCCTAACCCTCCACCACCCCCCCCCCCCCAACCTAACATCACACGCACACATACCCTCGTCCCCCCCCCCCCCCCCCACATGTTTGCCCCACACACACATACCCTACTCCCCCCCCCCCCCCCCCTCACATACATATTTGCCCCACACACACACGTGCACACACATACCCTACCCACCTCCCCCCCCCTCGCACGTTTGCCTCACACACACGCGCACACACACACACATACCATACCCCCCACCCACCCAACATCACACGCACACACACACACACACACATACCCTTCCCCCCCCCTTCACATACATGTTTGCCCCTCACACACATACCCTACCCCCCCCCCCCCTCCCCCTAGCATACATGTTTGCCCTACACACACGCACACACACACATACCCTACCCCTCCCCCCCTCGCATACATGTTTTCCCGCCACACACACGTGCACACACACATACCCTAACCCTCCACCACCCCCACCCCCCCAACCTAACATCACACGCACACATACCCTCACACCCCCCCCCCCCCACATGTTTGCCCCACACACACATACCCTACTCCCCCCCCCCCCCCTCACATACATATTTGCCCCACACACACACGTGCACACACATACCCTACCCACCTCCCCCCCCCCCCCTCCCCTCGCATACATGTTTGCCCCCGCACACACGCGCGCACACACAGATACGCTACCCACCGCCGCCCCCACCCCCCTTCCCCGTCGCATACATGTCTGCCCCCCCCCCCCCCCAAACACTCATACCCATCCCTTCCCCCTCTCACATACATGTTTGCCCTTACACACAACCCCCACCCTTCCACCACCACCGCCTCGCATCATACATGTTTGCCCCCGCACACACACACATACCCTACCCCCCCCCCCCCCCCCTCACATACATACATACATGTTTGCTTGCCCCCCACACACACGCACATACCCTACCCCTCGCATACACGTTTGCCCCCCACACACATGCGCACACAAACTCACATACCCTACCCCGCCCCCCACCCCCCACCCCTAAAATACATGTTTTGCCCCCGCACACACACACACACACACATACCCTCCCTCCCCCCCCCCCCCTCCCCTCGCATACATGTTTGCCCCCCCCCCCCCCCACCACACACACACACGCATACCCATCCCCCCTCCCCCCACATACATGTTTGTCCCCCACATGCACACACATACCCTGCCCCCCCTCGCATACATGTTTGCCCCCCCCCCACACACACACACACACAGATACGCTACTCCCCCCCCCCCCCCCCTCGCTTACATGTTTGCCCCCCCCACACACACATACCCTACCCCTCTCCCCCCTCACATACATGTTCCCCCCCCACACACACACACACACACATGCATACCCCTCCCCCCCTGACATACATGTTTGTCCCCCACACACATACCCTGCCTCCCCCCCGCCCTTCGCCTAAATGTTTACCCCCGCACACACACACATACCTTACCTCCCCCTCCCCTCACGTACATACATACATACATGTTTGCCCCCACACGCACACACACACACACACACACCCACACCCCCCCCCCCCCCCCCCCCCCCCCCGAATACATGTTTGCCCCACACACACACACACACATACCCTACCCCTCCCCCCCTCGCATACATGTTTGCCCCACACACACACACACACACACCCTACCCCCCCCCCCCCCCCCCCCCCCCTCGCATACATGTTTTGCCCCACACACACACATGCACGGTAACCGAGGTGACCGTTGTTTTGCACACGTTGGACCTGTTGTCTGGAACTCCCTACCTATAGACATTAGACATTCTTCCTCATTCACTGCCTTTAAATCTGCCCTAAAGACCCAGCTGTTCGATACCCCAATGTAGCTCAGTTCTTTGTCATTATGTACCTCTGTGTGTGTGTGCGTGTGTGTATTGCAGAATCCGTTGTTTCTCTGGTTTTATGACCCCCTCCACTCCCACTCTTTATTTGTAAAGCGCTTAGAGCTTATTTAAGGATAAGCGCTATATAAGTAGCCATTATTATTATAGGAATATGACAAAAAGCATTACTGGACAAAAAAAAGCATTACTGACAGCCAAATGGTTAAAAACAATTCTGGCTACTATTGCTTTTTACTGAGGTGCACTACATGTATGAGAATATGTTGTGTAGCGGAGATTTTTATTCTTGATTGTTGGTTTTGGCTTTTGGTCGTTGAGTGAACAATGATTTAAGAAACAATAATGTAGGTACAGTGGCATGGAAGGGGTTAACAGTAAAAAATAACTTTGTTGTTGACTTTTTAATTTGTTCATTTCAGACCTTGATGGCAGCTTTCCATTGCAAAGAGCCACATCAGCGGCAACCATCTTTCCCCAGACTGATTGCATCCTTCACAGCTTATGAGGTTTTCTACAAGATTGATGAAGAAACTGGCAAACCACTTGAGGGGTATGAGGTATGGGGAAGAGTAACAATTTCAACGTGAAAAAGAAAAAAAAAGCTTCAGACAAGCCTTTCAGTAGTATAGTGACTAAACTGTGCTTGCAGAGCAAGTCTTTCTTTTTAGTTTTAATCTGATGGTACCAGTAAACCTTCATATCACAGTATGAATTACCCTTACAAGTTGCATTTAATTACCTTTGTGATATGTTAGTTTAAAAAAAATTCCACAATGTGAACCTGCGGAATAAAGATGCAACTTTTGCTTTTTTAATTATTTTAAAAGCAGATTGCAGGAGACACTTGCACTAATAATTTTACAAGATTTCATCATTTATAAATTACTGTCAGTGCAAGTTTAATTTTTTTCATCCAGGTTGTGTGAGTGTGCAAGTGCCGATGTTTTAGCCCTTAACATGTCAGTAGCGGTCTTTGTCCCTGCCGCTACCGACATACAAAGAGTTAACATGTATCAAATTTTGTTTCAGTTATACTGCTGTAAAAGTTTCACTGCAGTCTGTATTTTCAGGAGCATGTATGTGTGAGCTGACATGCTTAGCTGTAGAAAAACTTCTCATTGGTGTTAACCCATTACATCCTGATGTTGATTTTTTTTTCTTCAGATAAATGATTTTTCTTCAAATAAATGAGTTGTACTAAGAAGGCTACAGTTCAGGAGATAGATTGACCTTGATAGTTCTAGGGTGGTGTCAGGACAGCTTGGCACCTGTGGGTGCCAAGCTGTTCTGGCACCACCCTTGAACTATCATGGTCAAATTTATCTCATCCTAAAGCATATCAGGACTTACAGGGTTAATCAAGCCACTGTAAAGTTTCACTTTAGGCTGTATTTTTCAGGAGCCAATATTGTCAGGTCCTGTCAACATGCATGGCTCTCTTCTTCTACAACAGCTTCTGCAGTTTGACAAACCAAAGTTTGTGGCACCAACTCTTGCAGCCATGAAACCAGCCGAACTGTGCATGATGTGTTGCGACCCTGCAGGCAGCCATGTTATTGACATCTTCTTTTCTAGCCACACTGTTATTGAGAAGAACAAGGACATCATTTTGAAGAAGCTGAAGGTATACATCATAGAAAATCTGTGGGAATCGGAAGTAGGTCAGGTTGTATGTGTTTTGATGAAATAGTGGATTAAAAGCCCAAATAAGCAAACATGCGATATCACGTTTGTCCAGGCTTTCAACCCATTTAATGCCAAGAAAAAATGAACACGATCCAACTGTGAGAGACATATGCCTCTTGCTGAGAAAATGTGTATGCAGTGGCAGAAAAGCGACTAAACCACTGTTTTCATCAAAACTTGCAATTTTTACCTTCTGATCATTTCCAAACATCTATCTGAGAGTTGTCCTCTGAAGACGTCTTTACAGTTCAGGAGACAGATCAACCATCATAGTTCAAGGGTGATGCCAGACTAGTTTGGTGCCTTCAGGTTCTATATCATGATCCAATTCACAAACAAGCGCAAAAATCTAGCACTGCTCTTGAGCTGTCATATTTATGTCTCTTTCTGCTGACTGCCACTAGTCAGTCAAAGATGCACGAATGAAAGTTAAATGACAGAAAGACAGACATTATGTAAACTGAAAATATCTTGTATGGAAATTGCCAAATGTTCAGTTTGTACCCTATCTAGTAGCATAAAATAGAAACGTCTTGTCTAGACCTCTCTAAGGCGGTCCTACCTCTCGGTATTTTCTCAATTTCTGCTTTCACCGTTTATCTTGCATTGTCTTTCAGGGTTTGTTTATGGAGGTAGCGTGCACGAAGAATGGCAGCCGATGCCTGGAGAGTGTGTGGAAGAGCCTCAATGTCAAGCAGCGCACGCGCGTTGCCGAGGAGCTTGTGGAAAGTGAGGCTCATCTCCGCGGCGACCGCTTCGGGCACTTTCTGCACCGTAACCTGGCCCTCACGCAGTTTGTGCAGCGCAGACAACTGTGGCTTGAGCAGCAGGGAGCACAGAGCAAGCAGAAACGCATGATGGCAGAGCTTCTGCATGGTAAAGGTATGTGGAGACTAGAGGCTTGGGCAGCAGGATTTTGTAGCTTCAGCCTCCAGGCCTGTCACACATTCAACACATGTATCTTGGTACTCTCTTACCATGGGTGGCAAGCCTGGGTTTTCCCTGGGTGGCAAGCCTGGGTTTTCCCTGTACACATGCCCAGCATTTGGCCAGGACATTGCCACTGTAGCACTTTTTCTTTTCTTTTTTTTCGGTTTTTTTTTTTTTTTTTTTTTTTTGGGGGGGGGGGGGGGGGGGGGGGAGGCTTTCTCAAGATTAATTGTGGTACTTATTTTTATATATGACTGGAAAGAGAGGTGCACATAAAACATATGTTTCCTCAAAAACATTACCCATGACATTACTATTGGGAAACGTACACATAGCTTACCATTTCAGCCAAAATTCCGTTGTGTACCTACACAAGGGAGGCGACCCAAAGGCGCCATAGCCAGGTACCCTGAGTAGCCTCCCGTACCTCCCCATCCAGTTGCGTGCCCGGTGGCGTCACGCCAGTCTGTTCGCTTAGCTTACCACGAATAGTTGTGTTCAAGCCTACTGGACGTTCGGCTGTGTACGATTGTGAACCGGTCGTACCTTGGATTGAATTTTACCGTGGGTTACCGTGCCTGCCTTGGATTACCTTCATTCTCTGGATTTACGTGATGGCGCCAATCACCATCAGGAGCTACCTGGCCATGATAGCGGACACGTGTTTCCACCTGGGCTGCCTACTCCCGGGCTCTGGCAAGGACCTCGTCGACTTTATGGCATGCTTCGGCCCCCAGCAGCCTGCCTCCGTTCGCTGATTCCGCGCTGGGACCTACCCTGGCTGCTGATGTGGCTCAATTCGGACCGCTTCAACCGCTCCCCTTGGCTCGCTTCACAGACCTGACCTGGAAGATTGGTTCCTCCTGGCCCTCGCCTGCATACAGTGCAGAACGGATGGCTCTGTGCAGCTCCTGACCAGGACCCGGTCCCCTTTACCCGCGCCCCAGGTGATCGCCTTATGGCGCTGAAGGGGTTACCCCTACCCAGGGAGACCAGACAGCAGGACCTGGGGAGGGCTTTACCTGCGCCGATCCTAACCCGTCTGGAGTGGACGTTCCCGCCTCCTGCCTTGTCCCCCAAAAGGCCACTCTTCACGGCCAGACGATATCTTCCTGGCTCCATGGGGGTTATCCGGTCCGCCTACCTGGACCTCTCCCTGGAGGACGCTGAGAGGCTGAAGATCAGGGCCCACGAGGTTAGAGCCCTGGCCACGAGCGTCGCCTTTGCCCGCAACTGCGCCGTCAAGTCTTGTGGCGGCCGTGGGCTGGCGGGCGTGGCCTACCTTCGCCCGATGCTGCCGCAGTGACCTCTCAGGCCCACGGGCGACCCTAGCCCTATGCTGGGGCCGTCGCCGCAGCGCGACACTCCCTCCTGGCAACTAAGGCGCCTTGCATCTAACTTAGCTGAAATGGTCGGGAGTGTGCCCCGGGGCGGGCGGGTCTGGTGGGCCCGTTTACAGGGAGTGCGATTCTAGGCGGCACCCACCTCCTATTCGCTATTCTTCCTAATAGTAATGTCATCGGTAATGTTTTTGAGGAAACAAATGAATTTTTCTCTAAAATGTATTTTTTGGAAAAATCCTTACCGACGACATTACTCGGAGGACCCTCCCGCCTGCCCCGCTTGCCGCTCATAAGCTAAGCTTCAGACTGGCGTGACACCACTGGGCACACAACCGGATGGGGAGGTACGGGAGGCTACTCAGGGTACCTGGCTACGGCGCCCTTGGGTTGCCTCCTTTGTCGTGTAGGTACACAACGGAATTTTGGCTGAAATGGTAAGCTAAGTGTATGTTTCCTAATAGTAATTCATCAGTAAGTATTTTTCAAAAAAATACAATTTAGAGAAAAATTCATTTTTCTGTTGCAGATACTCCTACAAAAAAGAAGAAGGGTGAAGAGGATACAAGTCACATTGAGTTTGAGGTTTCTTGCTTTCTTTCATGTCCAAGAGAAATACATGTACTTTTGCGTTGATATTGGGCAAAGTTCCCAAGAGTATTTTCTGCTTGTCACAGCAAAAGAGTGAGTAGTGTCCCTTTAGTGCCCGATTCAAAGAGTGTGAAAAGAATGTAGGATTGCGTCTTTGAAATTTTATAATTGGCTACAACCTTCACTACCAAGAAAAAGATAAATCTGTCCAGCTGCACGAGACATAGATCCTCACGATGTGTGGGTGCTCACGAGGATCTCCGCCTCCTTAAGTCCTACTTTGTATGCATGTTTCTTGGGTGGATGTAACTTTGGTGTTAGGTTAAAAAAGATTTCTAAAACACAATTTGTAACCACTGGCAGTCAAGGGATTAGCCCCATTACTGCCGAGAAAAAGTGAAGGCAATCCAACTGCAAGAGACATAGATCCTATGAGCCTCCGCAACTGCAGGGGGCTCATGAGGTTGTATGTCTCTTGCAGAGACCAATTTGTATCCTGGACGGTTTTGGCTTTTGGTATGGTTGGTATGGTACGGGATCTCCAAGGCGCACATATCCATCTAATTAAAAGATGCTCAAGGTGCCGCCATACGGATGGAAGCTGAAGCTTTGAAAGCCTGCTGCTAGTTAAGCGCTACTTTATGTGCAAACCTCCACCCGGCGATTAACTTCGGTGCATGTGAAATATTTCTGTTAACATTTCAACGGCCCTACCGGGCCTTCTCTTTTCGATTAGTGGTAATGGGATTTTTAACGTGCACACTTGACGATTATGCGTGCTGTGCACACGAAGGCGAGACAGGCAACCGTAAGCTGAGTCTGTACGTAAATTTGACTCGATGGGAATGAGGAAAAGTCCACATCCCATTCCTGCCCACCAGGGGATTCGAACCCGGGATCTTACGACTGCCAGCGCAGTGTCTTATCCACTTTGGTCATTGAATGAACAAAGATTTCAGAAACAATAGTTTACATACACCGACAATCAAGGGATTAAGATTTGTTAAGACTTTTTTCCTACGTCATATTTTGATCTCAGTTTCTGTAACTAGTGTAAGTGTAGATAAAAATACTGTTGAGATATGGACATGTATTTGAAGTGTGAGAGATAAGACAAACCTACAAGACCCATTCATGAAAAGTCCCCAGACAGCAGCTTTAACCCTTTTCATTGTGATGCACTACTGCTTGAAATTAATTTGACTATTATAGTTCAAGGTTGGTGCCAGAATATCTTGGCGCCTGAGGTGCCAAGCTATTCTGGCACCACCCTTGAACTAAAATGGTTGATCTGTCTCCTGATCTGCAATGTAGCCTTCATAGGTCAAAAGCAATTTTTTTTGTTTGTTGTAAAATCAGGCTCAGGATGTAACGGGATGTGAACATGTTTTTACACACATTTGCACCTGTCAGCCATTTTCTGTACTCATACCATCTTTATTTATTTATTATTCATTCATTCAGGACGAGGAAGAAGACCAAGTGACTGCACTTTTCACCAAGCGTTTGAGAAATAAACCACAGGCGAACGACACCCCACCCATCACTCAAGGTGACAGTAATACAGATGATTCTACGCCACAAAAGAAAATGAAAAAGGACAAGAAAACGAAGAAACATAAAAAGATAAAAGATGAAAAAGAGGGTGGAAAAGAAAAGAAAAAAACAGCCAAAGGCACATCTCACCGCAAAAGGCAAGCACAGGAGAGTGATACTGATAGTGAACATTCTAAACATAACAATTCTCATCAGAAAAGGGATGTTTCCAAGAAAATGAAGAAGAAAAACAAGAAGTTGAAGTCTAAACCTGAGAAAAATACAAAACACTGATGATTTTACATCTAAGTGAGAAAGAAAAAAGGTGTTATTAACCCCTTCATTGCATGTGCGCATAGATCGTTTCTGAAATCTGGATTGTTTCTCAAATAGCCTTAGTTGTCTAAGGACAATGGATACAAGGTGATGTCAGCAAGAACCATAGATCCTCATGAGCCGCCACAATTGCTGAGGCTTGTGAGGATCTGCATCCCTTGCAGTTGGACTGTTTATTTTTCGTTCGTGGTGAAGGGGTTAAAAAGGGCTTATTGCAACTTGCAAGAGGTATAGAGTGCCATGAGCCCCAGCCACAAGGTAAGCAGGGCTCTGGAAATAATTTTTCCAGAGAGGAAAATAACCAACAAAGTTTGGGACAGCAGGAATGAAGAGAAAGAAAGAAAGTTGATAAAAATTGTGTATATCGTTCTAATGTTGACTCGGTGTTACCTGTATTGGTTCAGATGAATTAAGCCACAATTAATAAATAAAGTCGTGTATGAAATAATGGTTTGGTTTTTGTTTCTCTTTGATGATTTTAGTTAGAACCACAAAAACACAAATGCACACACACAATGTGGAAACAAAAGCAGGTTCATTTATTAAAACTAAAATTACCATTGAATTAAAATCTCTAACTAAAAACTTAAAAGCTCTGTTTAAAATTAGAAACTACTCTGATAGATTTGTGCTGGTCTGTGATTCTGGACCTTATGGCTCAAATCTGTAAGGTCCAAAATCACGGATAAGTACACATTTTATGATCCCGAAGGTTCATTGGCAGCCAAGTTGAGTTCATACATTCTCTTGACATCCATATCTCGATACACTTTGTGGAGCACTTCCAATGTAGCGTTCTGGATTGCCTCCACCTGATCTTTCGGACAGTAGTCATCTTCACTTGACCTGATGACAGATTAGCTCATTACAGACTGTTTCATCAGTTACATGGGTGTCATTAAGAAAAAATTGAAATGACTGAAAACGGTTTGACAGTGCCCCATAATTCATGGCCAGTTGGAGACATTATAAGTTATTGGTAGCAGGGGTGTGCTACACAGACCCTTGTAGGCCTCGGGGAGGTCGAAGGAATCATTGTACCCCTCAGGCTAAAGGCCTGAGGGGTACAATGGTTCTTTGACCTCCCGAAGGCCTACAAGGTCCGTGCAGCAAACCCCTGCTACCAATAACGTGTTTTCATTTCTCCACTATATTCCTGAAAGAAATCAAGCTGAAATCTTCCGACTTCTATCATGCCAGACATGAGTGAGGGTAAAAAAATATACATTTATACATGATAGACTTACGATGTAATTTAAGATCTTTCATGGTGTTGCCATCTGCTTGACCTACAGCACTATCTGCAAATCGTCTGAGTAATGCAATGGAAGAGGTGACTATTTGCCTCGAAAAACTTAACAATTCTTCAATAAAATAGATGGAAGATGCTGACTGAAGGGCTGTTCTGTCTTAGCCAAAGTGTGGAAATTCAGCTTTCTGGGATTATGAAAAAGCTAAATCGGCCTCCAGGACTAAGACTGTCACCCGTACAGTTATTACAATAATAATAATTTACTTATTCACACATAATACACAGAACCCAGACCAAAAAGGTGACTGTCAAGCATGTCAAATGAAATTTTAAAAATAGCCAATGAAGACAAAAACAACACTTTTGAAGGACAAGTACAAAACGGTGTATAGAGTAAACTGTTCATGCTTGTCCTTCAAAAGTGTGTTTCTTCTTCTTTTTTTCTATTCCCTAACCTAGCTAAAGAAGAAAGAAAGAAACGTGCTTTAGGACAATAACAAAACAGTTTACTCAAAGAAACACGCTTTAGAAGGACAATAACAAAACAGTTTACTTTGTAAACTGTTTTGTTACTGTCTTTCTAAAGCATCTTTTTTTCTTCTTTTTTTCTATTCCCTAACCTGGCCACAGTGATGATTGTAGGAGCTGGCAGCGTCTCAAGCACATAGCGACATGACCCCATGAGCTGTGAAATCTGTGATGGGGAGCTCACATGATGAGGCAGCTCTGTGTCATCCATGGTACAACCAGCAAGGAAGAATCGCGAGAAGTCCACTGGATCAGCAATGCCATGTTCTGCCCGCACACTGTTGACTAGCTTCTCAAATGTTGCCTGCCTGTAAACAGAACCCGAGGCAATTTAGTTCACTGTCTCGATATAATGTCTTACTACCTTTGATGATACTTTGTGTCAAGCATATCACTGAAACAATAGAAAATCAAACAAAAAGAGAAAGAGAAGTTCAGAGAGAGAGAGAAGAGAAAGAAAGAGTCTTTAAGAAGGAAGAATTAGAAGTTCAGAGAGTGAAAGACGAGAAAGTGTTAGAGATTCGTAAACTTAGAGAAGAGAAAGAGTTAGCTCAGAGAGAGAGTGTCCTTAGAAAGGAGGAACTAGCATTTCAGAGTGAGAAAGACGAAAAGGAGCGAGCTTTAAGAGAGAAGGAACTAGAATATCAGAGAGAGGAAAAAGAGAGAGATAGAGAGGTGCAGCTACAGTTAGCTCGAGATGCAGGGTCTAGAGCAGCTCCAGATAGTGATTCAGTAGGTCGGGGCATACGTAATTTCCCTAGATTACAGATGTTTAAGGAGTCTGTAGACTCCGTTGATGCTTTTCTGTGTCGTTTTGAGGCTCACGCGCAGGCGTTGAGTTAGCCACCTGCCAACTGGCCCGTTTTACTTTCGTCGGTGCTAGAAGGTCTTTTCCATAGTTTGAACGTTTCGTGGAACGTAGATTACGAGACTTTGAAGGAGTGTCTCTTACAGAAGTTCCAGTGTAGTGTGGAGGGTTTCAGAGAACGCCTCGGAGCTTGTCGGCCAGAGACGGGAATCGTTTGTGTCGTTTGGCAAACGGTTGTCCCATTTGCTCGTGCGTTGGGTTGAACTGTCAAAGATCGACCACACGTACGAGGCATTCTTTGATCTCGTGTTGGCGGAACAGTTCTTTGGTAGCGTTTCCAAGGATCTAGCGGTATTCTTGAGGGAGCGTAACCTCAAGACTACAGACGAGTTAGTTCAGAACACGGAGGCTTTTCGGCTGGCGCATCTGTCGAAAAACCTAGCGCGTAGGACCGAGTCGCCGTCAGTCGGGTTGCTCGCCGCTAACACGACTGGGGGATATCGGGGTGTCAATACTTTGCGTGGAGCCCAACTGGTGAACGGTAGGGGTAGTTTGCGTTTCCAACGTGGGGATAGAGGTAACAGCAATGGCGGTCGCGAGCCTTACGCACGAGGGGAGAAATCTGGGCTTGGGTACGGTCATGGTCGTATTGCGAATTCGGACACTCAGTGTTTTACGTGTCGTGAGTACGGTCATTTCAGTCATGACTGTCCTCACAGTAGTTCAGGGCCTCAGTGTTTCACCTGTCAGGGGTACGGCCATCTGGCTCATCAATGTCCTAGCGATACTGGTATGGTGAAGGGGGCGGAGCAGCCCACTCACATAGCCAGTTTTGCAGTCCCAGTCGGGGAGGAACCACAGCTGGGCGGAGTGTGTTCAGCTGACGGAGGTGGTTGCCTTCCGCTGGTGGACGGTGTTGTAAATGGATGTCTTGCTTCTATTCTCCATGACTCAGGTACAACGACCGCAGGGGTCAGACGTAGCCTTGTTAGGAAAGATCAGTACACGGGGGAGACGCAGAAAGTGATTTTGTTCGGAGGGAAAGTAGAAGTTTTTCCTTTGGCCAAGACAGACGCTGACGCAGAGTTTTTCACAGGTGATCTGATTTCTCCTCGCGCTGGGACCATATGGCGTTGAGGCGCGTCCCCTGGGTGGTGGATAGGTGGTCCCTCGCGAGAGGGGTGCACCGAATGAAATAAGGTGCCATGAACCAACATGGTCTAAGGGAAGATGACCTCGACAGAAAACCCCTGGTCCTCCTAGAAAGGGGGTTGGGTGTGGGGGTAGCTTCCCCACCCTGCAAAAAAGGGAATAGCTACAAAAACGCTGACGAAAAGACAAAGTAATTCCTTTCCTGGAGGAGGAAGGTTCTTCTACCAGAAGATTTATGACGTCCTGTGGTGAAAGCCGGAAGTCTTCGGAAGTCACAGGACCGAGCCGCCTCTCTCTATCCAGGGACACAACCATGGGCACATGGAACATCAAGACCATGTACCAGAGCGGCAAGGCCGCCCAGATAGCAGCAGAAATGCAAAAGTACAACCTTTCCCTGCTAGGTATCAGTGAAGCCAGATGGACGCAGTCTGATTGATCGTTGATTGATTGTACATTGCTTAACGTCCAGACAGCAACAAGGCTTTCTCAGGACGTGCCTGCACTGCTTGTGAAAAAAAACTAAACAGAACATTGAGTGTATGTCGCCAGCCGGTCAAATACGTTAAATAAACCTAACACATGGGGCCTAAATAAAGCTAAGACCATTTAGCAACACACATCCAATATCAAGAGCTACAGGCAGTGCAGACAGTAGGGAGAGTTTTAAAAAGGCAAATACAGGTGAATGGTTGATTGTACCTTGCTTAACGTCCCGACAGCAACAAGGCTTTCTCAGGACGTGCCTGCACTGCTTGTGAAGAAAAAACTAAACAGAACATTGAATGTATGTCGCCAGCCGGTCAAATACATTAAATAAACCTAACACATGGGGCCTAAATAAAGCTAAGACCATTTAGCAACACACATCCAATATCAAGAGCTACAGGCAGTGCAGACAGTAGGGAGAGTTTTAAAAAGGCAAATACAGGTGAATGGACAAAAGGTAGACAGAAACACATGCCCCAGAATAGAGAGATAAACCCACCCTGTGGGGCTGACCAGGGTGACCCTGGGAACTAAAAAATACCTAACCCCACCCAAGTCCCCCAGGGCAAACCCGGGTGGGGTTACAGGTGAATGGACCTCGGGTAGACAGAAACACATGCCCCAGAATAGAGAGGAAAATTCACCCTGTGGGGCTGACCAGGGTGACCCTGGGAACTAAAAAGTACCTAACCCCACCCAAGTCCCCCAGGGCAGACCCGGGTGGGGGTTGGACGCAGTCTGACCAGAAAAGGCTGTTAAGTGGGGAGATGATTCTGTATTCAGGTCATGCAGAGGAGAATGCCTCCCATACAGAAGGAGTAGCATTCATGCTGTCACCAGTCGCTCAGAGAGCGCTGATGGGCTGGGAACCTCTTGGGCCAAGAGTTATCACAGCAGCCTTTAGAACCAAAAAAAAGCTCAAGCTGAACATCATCCAGTGTTATGTGCCCACTAATGACAGTAACGAGGAAGAGAAACAAGAGTTCTACGACCGACTCCAGAGTGCCGTGGACAAATGTGCGGAGCGAGACATCACCATCGTCATGGGCGATTTTAATGCCAAAATAGGGGAGGACAACACCGGATACGAAGAGGTGATGGGGAGACAGGGACTAGGGGAGATGAGTGAGAACGGGGAGAGGTTTGTAGACTTTTGTGCTCTAAACAGAGTTGTCATTGGAGGCGGCATCTTCCCACACAAAAGAATACACAAGGCAACTTGGGTCTCACCTGACCATACTACAGAGAACCAAATGGACCATGTCTGCATTGGCAAGAAATTTAGAAGATCCCTTCAAGATGTTCGAGTGAGGAGGGGAGCAGATGTCGCCTCAGACCACCATCTGCTCACCTTGAGAATAAAGCTCAAGTTGGGGAAGGGCCGCATGGGGACAACAAGAGGACAGTGCTATGGTGTGGGCCTCCTGAGGGAGACTGGAGTGAGAGAGGAGTTCAAACTGGTGCTGTCCAACCGGTTTCAAGCGCTACGGGAGCTAGTAGATGAAGAGGGGGCAGTCACCACAGAGCAACAGTGGAAGGCAGTTAGAGAGGCGCTGAACTCAGCCTGCAAAGACACTGTAGGGTTCAGGAAACACCATCACAAGGACTGGCTGTCGGCACAGACCTTGAGGAAGATAGAAGTGAGGAAGCAGAAGAAAGCAGTTGTCAACAACAGTCGCACGAGAGCAGCCAAAGCAAGGGCACAGGAGGAATACTCCGAGGCCAACCGCGAGGTGAAGAGGAGTATCAGGGCAGACAAGAGGGCCTACACAGACAGCCTGGCAGCAGAGGCAGAAAAGGTAGCAGGCAGCGGCAACATGAAACAGCTCTACGACATTACCAGAAGATTGTCGGGCAAGTATGGCCATACAGAAAGACCAGTAAAAGTCAAAGAAGGCAAACCTATTGCAGACAGAGCAGACCAACTTGACAGATGGGCCGAGTATTTTGAAGAGTTACTGAACAGACCCAGCCCACCCGACCCCCCAGACATCCAGCCAGCAGAGACCGACCTACCCATCAGCTGTGACAGACCCAGCCGGGAAGAGATCAGAAGAGCGGTGGCATTTTTGAAGAACGGCAAAGCAGCAGGGCCAGATGGCATCCCAGCGGAGTCTCTGAAAGCAGACCTAGAGACAACAGTAGAGATGCTGTACCCACTGTTTGGAAAGATCTGGGAAGAGGAGGTGATGCCGGCTGACTGGAAGGAGGGGTACCTAATCAAGCTTCCCAAGAAAGGTGACCTCAGCAAGTGTTCCAACTACAGAGGAATCACCTTGCTGTCAGTACCAGGAAAGGTCTTCAACAGGATCATCCTGGAGAGAATGAAGAGCTCCATTGACCCCCAGCTGAGAGACCAGCAAGCAGAATTCAGGAAAAACCGATCATGTACAGACCAGATCGCCACTCTCTGCATCATCGTGGAACAGTCTGGAGTGGAGCTCCCCGCTGTACGTCAAGTTTGTGGATTACGAGAAAGCATTTGACAGCGTGGACCGAGAGACTCTGTGGAAACTCCTACGACACTACGGTGTACCCACAAAGCTCGTCCGCCTGATCAAGAGCAGCTACGATGGAATGACATGTCGCGTGATCCACGAAGGGCAGTTCACCATGGAGCTCCAGGTCAGAACTGGTGTCAGGCAGGGATGTCTGCTGTCTCCGTTGCTCTTCCTACTGACCATAGACTGGGTCATGAAGAGGACCACAGAGCACAGACGAAATGGAATACAGTGGACACTGTGGACACAGCTTGACGACCTCGATTTTGCAGACGACTTGGCATTACTGTCCCACACTCATCAACAAATGCAGGACAAGACCATGAGGCTTGCTGACATGTCGTCCCAAGTGGACCTCACCATCCACAAACAGAAAACAAAGACAATGAGACTGAACGCAACCAGGGAAGAACCAGTCTTGCTTGCTGGCACCCCGTTGGAGGAGATGGAGTCCTTCACCTATCTTGGGAGTATCATAGACAAAAAAGGCGGCACCGACGCAGATGTCAGAGCACGAATCGGTAAAGCCAGAGCAACCTTTCTCCAGTTGAAAAAAGTGTGGAGTTCCAGAGAGGTGTCACAACACAACAAAGGCCGGATTTTCAACTCCAACATAAAAGCATTTCTTCTATATGGAGCAGAGACTTACTTACTTACTTACTTAAGCCTGTCACCCCTACCCGGATATAGGCCGTCGACGAGAGACCTCCAGCAACTCCTGTCCTGTGCTTCTCCTTCGATTCTACTCCAGGTGGTTCCCAGTCTCTTGATGTCTGCTTGGAGGTCTCGACGCCAGGAGTTTCTCGGCCTACCTCTTTTCCTCTTTCCCTGGGGGTTCCATGACAATGCCTGCCTAGTGATACTGGAAGCTGGCTTTCTCAGACTGTGACCAATCCATCCCCATCTTCTTCGCCCAATTTCATTCTCTGCTGTTATCTGCTCTGTTCTCTCCCAGAGTCTGACGTTGCTGATCTTCTCTGGCCAGTGGATTTTCAAAATTCTTCTAAGGCAACTGTTTATGAAGGTCTGCACTCTGTTGACTGTGGTTTTTGTCAATCTCCAAGTCTCTGCAACATATAGGAGAACTGCTTTTACATTGGAGTTGAAAATCTGGACTTTGGTGTGTTGCGACAGCTCTCTGGAACTCCACACTTTTTTCAACTGGAGAAAGGCTGCTCTGGCTTTACCGATTCGTGCTCTGACATCTGCATCAGTGCCGCCTTTTTTGTCTATGATGCTCCCGAGATAGGTGAAGGACTCCACCTCCTCCAACGGGGTGCCAGCAAGCAAGACTGGTTTTTCCCTGGTTGCGTTCAGCCTCATTGTCTTTGTTTTCTGTTTGTGGATGGTGAGGCCCATTTGGGACGAGATGTCAGCAAGCCTCATGGTCTTGTCCTGCATTTGTTGATGAGTGTGGGACAGTAATGCCAAGTCGTCTGCAAAATCGAGGTCGTCAAGCTGTGTCCACAGTGTCCACTGTATTCCACTTCGTCTGTGCTCTGTGGTCATCTTCATGACCCAGTCTATGGCCAGTAGGAAGAGGAACGGAGACAGCAGACACCCCTGCCTGACACCAGTTCTGACTTGGAGCTCCCTGGTGAACTGCCCTTCGTGGATCACGCGACATGTCATGCCATCATAGCTGCTCTTGATCAGGCGGACGAGCTTTGTGGGTACACCGTAGTGTCGTAGGAGTTTCCACAGAGTCTCTCGGTCCACGCTGTCAAATGCTTTCTCATAATCCACAAAGTTGACGTACAGTGGGGAGCTCCACTCCAGAGACTGTTCCACGATGATGCGGAGAGTGGCGATCTGGTCTGTACATGATCGATTCTTCCTGAATCCTGCTTGCTGGTCTCTCAGATGGGGGTCAATGGAGCTCTTCATTCTCTCTAGGATGATCCTGTTGAAGACCTTTCCTGGTACTGACAGCAAGGTGATTCCCCTGTAGTTGGAACACTTGCTGAGGTCGCCTTTCTTGGGAAGCTTGATTAGGTACCCCTCCTTCCAGTCAGCCGGCATCACCTCCTCTTCCCAGATCTTTCCAAACAGTGGGTACAGCCACCGGCGCAATGAGATCCACACCAATTGAAAAGATGGAAGAGACAACAGGCATCCCACCCCTGCGCATGAGAAGAGATTGCAAAGCCTTGATACAGTCCACAAAGGTCAAGTCTTCCAAAGACCATCCTATGAACGCTAGGATGAAACAACCAACCTCAGGGAGACTGAAAAGATCAAGCTTTGTGAAGGAGACGAGAGCACTGCAGAGAAAACACCAGGCAAAGCTGCCTGCGCAGGTAGAGGCTCTGAATCCTGCTAGCGACCTTCCACCTTGGGAAAGTAAGCCAGAAAACATCACCATCTCTTCCACGGTACCCTACATCACCACCAGAGAGGAGCACAGCACTGTGAGCAAGAAAGCCCTGACACTGGCCATGCTCGAAGAAAAGTATCCCCAGGAAGCATGGATATGGGCATACACCGATGGATCAGCCACATATGCAGTTCAGGATGGAGGGGCTGGGGTGTACATTCAGTACCCAAACGGAAAATGGCAGGCAGAGGCAGTACCAACAGGCCTTCACTGCACAAATTACAGAGCTGAGGTGGAAGCCCTAGTCCGCGCAGCTAACACCCTTAGTGGCACTGCAGACCCTGATGCCCAGATTGTCTTCCTTACTGATGCCATGTCTGCCCTTGAGGCAGCAACAGCAAGCAAACTGCCACGTCTACAAGATTGATTGATTGATTGTACATTGCTTAACGGCCCGACAGCAACAAGGCTTTCTCAGGACGTGCCTGCACTGCTTGTGAAAAAAAAAAAATAAACAGAACATTGAATGTATGTCGCCAGCCGGTCAAATACGTTAAATAAACCTAACAAATGGGGCTAAATAAAGCTAAGACCATTTAGCAACACACATCCAATATCAAGAGCTACAGGCAGTGCAGACAGTAGGGAGAGTTTTAAAAAGGCAAATACAGGTGAATGGACCTCGGGTAGACAGAAACACATGCCCCAGAATAGAGAGAAAAACCCACCCTGTGGGGCTGACCAGGGTGACCCTGGGAACTAAAAAATACCTAACCCCACCCAAGTCCCCCAGGGCAGACCCGGGTGGGGTACGTCTACAAGAGGCACTGCAAAACATCAAGTGCACCAGACTGGTGCTGCAGTGGATCCATTCACACTGTGGCATCTACGGCAATGAAGAAGCTGACAGAATGGCAAAAGTGGGCGCAGAGAAAGAACAAGATGAAAATGGAGTCAGCTTCACAGAGATGAAGACCATCATTAAGTCTGTGTACATACCACCACAACGGCCCCTAGACAGTTACCATCAGCTGTCCAGACAAGAGCAGGTGACCATCTTTCGTCTGAGGACCGGGCACAACCGACTCAATTTCCACCTGCACAGACGCTTCCACCTAGTGCCATCTCCCCTGTGCCCTTGTGGAGAAGCAGAGCAAACCGCAGAGCACATCCTCCAGGACTGTGGGAACCACCAGCCGCTGAGGGAGGAGATATGGCCGAAGCCCGCCACTCTACAAGAGAAACTGTACGGGCCTGTGGAGGCGCTACAGAAGACCACAGATTTCATTTTGAGAGCCAAACTCCAAGTGTGACGGCGTTCGAGAAGAAGAAGAAGAAGTGGGTACAGCATCTCCACCGTTGTCTCTAGGTCTGCTCCTCCTCGACCACTACAGCACACGACCCGGAAAACATATCCTTCTTGGCGACTTTAACTTCCACTTCGACAAACCCGACCACCCTGACACAAGACGCCTTTGCACATCACTTTCGAACCACAATCTTACACAACACATCACCAAACCCACCCACCGACTTGGCCACACCCTCGACTGGATCATCACCCGCACCTCTGATCAACTCTTTCTCACCTCCTCTGTGCTTCCCTCTGACCACTTCGCCATTCTCGTCGCCCCACCCGGGTCTGCCCTGGGGGACTTGGGTGGGGTTAGGTATTTTTTAGTTCCCAGGGTCACCCTGGTCAGCCCCACAGGGTGGGTTTTTCTCTCTATTCTGGGGCATGTGTTTCTGTCTACCCTTTGTCCATTCACCTGTATTTGCCTTTTTAAAACTCTCCCTACTGTCTGCACTGCCTGTAGCTCTTGATGTTGGATGTGTGTTGCTAAATGGTCTTAGCTTTATTTAGGCCCCATGTGTTAGGTTTATTTAATGTATTTGACCGGCTGGCGACATACATTCAATGTTCTGTTTATTTTTTTTTTTTTCACAAGCAGTGCAGGCACGTCCTGGTGGGGTTAGGTATTTTTTAGTTCCCAGGGTCACCCTGGTCAGCCCCACAGGGTGGGTTTTTCTCTCTATTCTGGGGCATGTGTTTCTGTCTACCCTTTGTCCATTCACCTGTATTTGCCTTTTTAAAACTCTCCCTACTGTCTGCACTGCCTGTAGCTCTTGATATTGGATGTGTGTTGCTAAATGGTCTTAGCTTTATTTAGGCCCCATGTGTTAGGTTTATTTAATGTATTTGACCGGCTGGCGACATACATTCAATGTTCTGTTTTTTTGTTTTTTTTTTCACAAGCAGTGCAGGCACGTCCTGAGAAAGCCTTGTTGCTGTCGGGACGTTAAGCAATGTACAATCAATCAATCAATCGCCATTCTTGTCTCCCTCAACCTACCTCCCCTGAACAAACCCAAGCTCCTTGTCACTCGCCGCAAACTGAAATCTGTCAACCGACAGAGCTTCTTCGATGAAGCTGTCGACCTTCTCTTGGACCCCGCCTCCTCTCCTGATCTTGCATCCCACTTCGACTCCTCCCTTCGAAAACTTCTAGACACCCATGCACCTGTCACCACCTGCTCCATACCCAACCGACCCCCCTCCCCCTGGCTCACTGACATAGCTGAGGCCAAGCGCGAGCGCCGACAAGCGGAACACCTCTGGCGCTCATCTGACCTCACCGTTCACAGACAGATCTTCCAAGCAACTAGATCCAAAGTCTGCAGAATGATCTCCGACTCCAAACGTAAACACCTTCAAAACAAAATCCTGGAATCTACTTCTTCCAAAACCCTCTACGCTACCATGAACACACTCCTAGGCACTCCTAAAGACACTCCTCTCCCCAACACACACAGCAGAGAAGAACTCCCGTCCGCTTTTTCCAACTACTTTTCCGACAAAATTCAAACTCTGCGCAACACACTCGACTCTCTGCCTTCCCCTCCTTGCCCTCCCGACACCCCCTTTTCCGGCACCCCCCTCTCGTCCTTCCGCCCCGTCTCTCAAGAAGAAGTCCTCAAAACCATAAAGTCCATGCCTCTCAAAACCTGCGAACTAGACCCCCTCCCAGCTTCTCTCTACCGGGACGGCCTTCCAAAACTTCTGCCCTTCATTACCGACATCATCAACACATCTCTTGAGAACGGTTCAGTCCCTGATATCTTCAAGTCCGCCATCGTCCGTCCTCTCCTCAAAAAACACAACCTCGACCCAAACGAACTAAAAAACTATCGCCCAGTCTCCAATCTCTCTTTCCTGTCCAAGCTTCTTGAGAAGGTTGTTCTCAACCAGCTCAACCTCCACCTTGCCGACAACAACCTCCTCAGTCCATTCCAGTCTGCCTATCGCAAACACTACAGCACTGAAACAGCCCTTCTACACATCTTACACAGTGTTTACCCACTAATTACTTTACTTTGGTAGACTTCAATTATGCAGCTTGTGTAATAATGTGTAATAATGTACTGAGATGTCTGTATAATAAGTAGTGAGGGTTAGGACTAGGTTGAAACACGCGTATTATGTATGCATATGTAGAGGTGGGTGTGAATGTATAAGTGCCGCTCAGTTCAGCCCATAAAAGATGTTTGTGTGAGATGTGTAAGAGTTATGTGTAAAGATTTTGTAGTGTTTACTTTATATTCATTTGGAATTTGTAGCTGTGCAAGTGCAGGGAGAAAATGTTCATAATTATGCTATAATGTTTTTATGTCTTGTTTGTACTATTTGTTATAAATGTACCACAACCGAATTTCTCTTTTCGAGATAATAAAGTACTCTTATTCTTATTCTTATTCTTAAACGACCTGCTTCTCTCCACCGACTCAGGCAACATCTCCCTTCTTACGCTACTCGACCTTTCTGCCGCCTTCAACACCATAGACCACTCTATCCTCCTCCACCGCCTTCGTCACTCCTTTGGCATCACTGACTCTGCTCACTCCTGGTTTCTCTCATACCTCTCCGACAGACAGCAGTCCGTCACCATTGACGGCGTCTCCTCCAACCCAGTCACGCTCTCCTGCGGAGTACCACAGGGGTCCGTCCTGGGCCCGGTCCTTTTCACACTCTACACCTCCCCCCTGTCTCACCACATACGCCACCACCTCTACGCTGACGACTCACAACTACTAGACAAAGACAAACTCGACAACACTCAGTCACTACTGACTCGCACGGCTGGCTGCTATGAAGACGTGAAAAACTGGATGACAGCAAACAAGCTTAAACTGAACGATGACAAAACGGAAGCCATGTTGGTAAGCACTCGCCAGAAACTTTCCCAGCTCCCTCCCTCTCTCCACCTTCAACTCGACAGCACCCCCATCTCCCTCAGTGACTCGGCCAAAAACCTTGGCGTTATTCTTGATTCCTCTCTTACCATGACCAGCTTCGTCTCCGCCACTGCCCAGGCATGCAACTTTCACCTCCGCCGCATCAGTCAGATCAGAAAATACCTCACCACCGAAGCTGCCACCAAACTTGCTGTCTCTCTCATTCTATCTCGCATTGACTACTGCAACTCTCTCCTTTCCGGCCTCCCTCACTCTACCACTTCCACTCTCCAGCGCATCCAGAACAATGCTGCCCGCCTCGTCCTCAGAAAGAAAAAATCCGACCACATCACACCCCTGCTCAAACTTCTTCACTGGCTTCCCATCCCACAGCGTATCCAATACAAGATTCTGTCTCTCTGCTACAAATCCCTGAACAACTGCACTCCTGCCTATCTTTCCAACTTACTTCACCCCTACACTCCTTCCCGCTCCCTCCGCTCCGCCTCCGACCCTCTCCGTCTCCACATCCCCCGCACCAAACTCAGCACTTTCGGCCCCCGCGCCTTCTCAGTTTATGGTCCATCCACCTGGAACACTCTCCCACTCTCTCTCCGTCAGAAAGACTCTCTCTCCTCCTTTCAGTCCGCCCTCAAAACTCACCTCTTTCAACAGTTCTAGCACTCTATCACCACACTCCCCACAAAAGATGACTGTCGCAATATATTTCACCATTTGTTGTACGTGAGTCGTCTAAAGCGTGCGCGAGTTGTGAGTGCGCGCTTAGAGTTATAATTATTATAAGATAAGCGCATTATAAATACCGTATTTATTTATTTATTATATGCTTTCAGAGACTCCGCTGGGATGCCATCTGGCCCTGCTGCTTTGCCGTTCTTCAAAAATTCATTTTTCTCTAAAAGGTATTTTTTCAAAAAATACTTACCGATGACATGACTACATGGGAATGTCTACTTCTAGGCTCAATTTTAGCCTACTTGCCCGTTGTGTGCCCACACAACCCGAGAGGCACTCGGGGAACCCCCCCCCCCCCCCCAGAGGGGCCGAGAGTTATCTCCCCATACCTGCCTTACCAGATCCGGTCACGAGACCATTCAGTCTGATACTTCGCTCGAAAGCGGCAAGCGGGGCAGGAGGGAGGGTCATCCGAGTCATGTCATCGGTAAGTATTTTTCGAAAAAATACCTTTTAGAGAAAAATGAATTTGTTTCTTCAAAAACATTACGGATGACATGACTACATGGGAGAATTGCGATGAGGAGGAGGGTGCCGCCCAAAACTCCCCAACAGAACAGCGCCGTTCTCCCCGTCGCACACTCCCGACAATTTTAGCGAAGTGCATACCACGGTGCCAGTGGCGCCGGGAGGGAGTGTTGCGCCGCGGCGATGTCCCCCACCAGTGCGAGATTCTCTCGCTGGCTGGCCAGGTCCCGGAGGTAGAAACGGGCAAAGACCGACTCGGTTTTCCAGCCCACGGCCGCCACGATGTCCTTGACAGCGCAGTTTCGATCAAACGCGACGCTCGTGGCCATAGCTCGTACCTCGTGTGCGTGAATGTGCAGCCTCTGAGCTCCCTGAGGGGAGATCTCCTGATAAGCGGAGCGTATGACCCAGCAGAGCCAGGAAGAGATCGTCTGGGCTGTAATGTCACGCCGGTTGGGTCTTAGAGGTAGGAAGAGACGCGACCGTCCCCTGCGGATGGGCCTAGATCGCCGCAGATAGATTTTAAGGGCGCGCACGGGATCCTGTAGCCTGGTCTCCTGGGACCGGGGTCGGTCTCTCAGCGGCCTAATGGTGAACACCTGAGGCGGAGTTAAGGAGACCTGTTCTTCGCCAGAAAGGCCGGGTCCGTGAGAAGCTGGACGGAGCCGTCTGTTCGGAACTGCAGACAGGAAGGGCGTGCCGAAGCGCATGTAGCTCGCTCGCACGCGAAGCGGTAGCAAGAGCCCGCAGGAAACAAGTCTTGCGTGTCAAGTCCGCGAACTGGGCCAAAGGTAAAGGTTCGAAGAGGGCGGAGATCAACCACGTGAGCACCCAGGGTAGGTCCCAGCGAGGAATGAGCGAGCGGAGTGTCGGGCGCTGTATGCCGAAGTGTCCCGTAAGGTCGGCTAGGTCCTTGCAGGCGCCCGAATCGGGTCGTCCCAGGTGACGATAGGTGTCCGCAATCATGGACAGGTAACCGCGTCCCGTGATGGGGGCTAGGCCTTGGTCTCGGAAGCCAGAGAAAGAAGTCCGCCAGCTGAGGACGAGTCAGATCCGTGGGCGTAAGGCCGTGATCGGTGCACCAGGAACAGAGGACTCGCCACATTACCTCGTAGACTCGAAGGGTCGATGGTCTACAGGCCGCAGCGATCGCCTCCATTGCTGCACCCGAGTAGCCTCTAGCTCCGAGGGCTTGCCGCACAACCTCCAGGCGTGAAGGAGGAGTCGCTCCGGGCAGGGGTGGAACAGCGGCTGGCGCGGTTGCTTGAGCATGGTCCGCGGGGTGGGCAGCAGCAGGGGCGGGTCCGTGGCGAGGCTGAGCAGGACGGCAGCCCTGAAAGTCTAAAATTTTGCCCACCAGCCTTTGGCTAGTGACTTGCAAGTTTTACTAGCCAAACTGAAAATGTTACTAGCCAAAACTGAAAATTTTACTACTGAAAATAGCCCCCCAACTCAACAATATAATGTACCACAAGTGTTTGACGCCCAATGTTAGAGAGTGTTTTCTGCCCAGAGGCATTAAAAACAAATATTTGAACTGACAATCATAACCAAGTTAATGTTTATGTCCTGACTTCAGGCTTTTGATAGTATCAAGTGGAGAAATAACTGACAAAACCCCCATGTGAACTGTGGTGGGATTTTTTATTTATTTATATTTTGTAAGTAGAGCTGGGCTTCTGTTTGCACAACAGGTTAAAGGTTGATTGATTGATTGTACATTGCTTAACGTCCCGACAGCAACAAGGCTTTCTCAGGACGTGCCTGCACTGCTTGTGAAAAAAAAACTAAACAGAACATTGAATGTATGTCGCCAGCTGGTCAAATACATTAAGTAAACCTAACACATGGGCCTAAATAAAGCTAAGACCATTTAGCAACACACATCCAATATCAAGAGCTACAGGCAGTGCAGACAGTAGGGAGAGTTTTAAAAAGGCAAATACAGGTGAATGGACAAAGGGTAGACAGAAACACATGCCCCAGAATAGAGAGATAAACCCACCCTGTGGGGCTGACCAGGGTGACCCTGGGAACTAAAAAATACCTAACCCCACCCAAGTCCCCCAGGGCAGACCCGGGTGGGGTAACAACAGGTTAAAGGGTCTGTAGACCCCCAGGTATAAATTTTAGAGGGTATACAGACCCCCAGACTAGCATTATAGAGGGTCCACAGATTTATTTAAGAAAAACTGCATCATCTGTATGTTCCTTAAAATAAATTATCCACACCCGGGTCTGCCCTGGGGGACTTGGGTGGGATTAACTACATTTTAGTTCCCAGGGTCACCCTGGTCAGCCCCACAGACAGGGTGTGTTTTTTCTGGGGCATGTGTTTCTGTCTACCCTTGGTCCATTCACCTGTATTTCTCTTTTTAAAACTCTCCCAACTGTCTGCACTGCCTGTAGCTCTTGATATTGGATGTGTGTTGCTAAATGGTCTTAGCTTTATTTAGGCCCCATGGCGTAGGTTTATTTAACGTATTGGACCGGCTGGCGACATACATTCAATATTCTGTTTCTTTTTTTTTTCACAAGCAGTGCAGGCACGTCCTGAGAAAGCCTTGTTGCTGTCAGGATGATAAACAATGTACAATCAATCAATCATTAAAATAAATTATCTCATTTCCCTCTCTCCTCTTTAAATGTGTTGTGACAGTGTGTGTGTGTCCTTTCCATGATCTGATTCTTTAACTGGTGAGCTATCGCGCAAAAGCCTGTCTCCCTAACTCTCTCACACACAGAAAAAAAGATCTCTATTTATTTATTTGTATGATCGTTTGATAATGTAACAGAGAATATAGCGTTTTCTGCTGAACGCGGCAGATTGACAACCGAAGTGTGACTTGTCTAAACTCTGTGTGTGTGTGTGTGTTTGTGTGTGTGTGTGTGTGTGTGTATGTGTGTGTGCTGTGTAAACTGATGTACTTCAAAGTTAGTTTCAACCCGTTTAACCACTCAGAACTGAGACGTGTTTGCCAATGTTTGCCTAATAACTGTGTACCAGAAGATGGATCGACCACGATTAAAATAAAAAACTGACAAACTTATTTCTGTTCAAATTTCTGGACTTGCTTTTTGAGTTTGCCTCAGTGCACATTGCGCATGCCATTCGAGTGCCGTCGAGCTTTAGCCATGGAAATACACTCAGCACAGCCATGGACTCTGAAAACTGTGTCGTAGCGGCGGTGCCACTGACACACGGCCCAGGGATAGCATTTCTGGTACTGTCGCTTGTCGATGGAGATGTCGAAGTGCAACTTTCTTCTTAGCGATTATCAAGATCAGACGGTGCCGGATTAAAGAATTCGAAGCATTCCAGCTCTTCATTTGCTTTTTCTCCGCCATGTACAACTTCGTTCTAGATCGAAAGCGAAACACACGATGCCATATCCCATAATAGTATGTACGGTGACGTCACAGCAAGTAACGCGTTCAACATGTAGCGCGCACTTTGTAATAACATGCTGACACCACACATAAACTAACAGTTTGCCCGCCCTGTTACACTCGCACGGACGCCGGCGTCGGGTCGATTCTGAACGCAGCCGCGACTGAGCGAGCCGCTAAACGAACCAATTCGTCACTAAAAATAAAACGACTGTCACCGACCACTGTTATGGTACGCACAGTTCGAGTGGCGTGTTCGGCTACTGCCGCAAAGTGATGTAGGCGACTCGCGGTGCGGTCAGGTCACGCGCCGGCGTACCTGATGTTCGGCTGGCGGTTAGCCGTTGGATTGAAAAACGCACGAGCGCACTCGCATTTGGCGAGTGAGTATTTTTTTTTACTCGCCAAATAAAAAATTCACTCGCCATGGCGAGTAAATTACTCGCCATTTTCAGGGCTGGACGGTGGTCCAGGAGCGGTTCCAGGCGAACGGCGCGACCAACAGGAGGATCGCCGAACAGCCCCGCCGTTTGAGGAGGACTTTGGGAATGAGGACGGTAGGGGGGGGCATAGGCCACAAGGTCGTCCCAGGGAATGGAGAGCGCATCGACAGCCCAGGCAAGGGGGTCGGGAATCGGGGAGACGAAGAGGGGAAGCTGGTGGTTCCACCTCGTGGCGAACAAGTCGACCTGGGGAGTCTCCCAGCGGGCGCAGATCATCTGAAAGATGTCCTGTCACAGGGTCCATTCCATGTGTAGGAGCTGGCCGCGGCGAGACAGAAAGTCGGCCCAGAGATTCAGGTGTCCGGGAACGTGCCGGGCTCGAAGGATAATGCCCCGGCCCTCGCACCAATGCATCATCCTGTAGAGGCGCATACACAGGTCGGGGGAGTGTGTGCCCCCTTGCTTCTGGATGTAAACGACCACCGTCGTGTTGTCCGAAAGCACGAGAAGTTCCTGGTGTCGGAGGAGGTCCTCCCAGACCGGAAGGGCTTACCAGACGGCCTGCATCTCCAGCCAGTTGATGTGGGTGCGCGCCAAGTCCGAGGGCCAGGGGCCCGAGGTCGCGAGGAACCGCGGTAGGAGATGGGCCCCCCACCCGAAAGGCTGGCATCGACGCAAGGAGAGATCTGTGGAGGGGGAGAGGCCAGGGGAACTCCCGACGCTAGCCACGTAGGGTCGGTCCACCGACGAAGGTGCGGACGGAGCATCTGGGACACTGGGACCGCGGTCGTCAAGTCTCCGGAAGAAGGGCGCCAATGGAGAAGAAGATGCAGTTGAATCGGCCGGGAGTAGAGACGCCCTAGTGGGAAAAGATCCGCTGCGGCGTTCATCAAACCCAGCAACTGAAGCCAGACTCTGGCGGGGGCTGCATCCTCCTGAGCTAACTGGTCGGCTAGATCCGCAATCTTCTTGATCCGGGGCGCCGGAAGGCGAACCGAGTTGAGGTCGGTAGCAAATTCCATACCCAGGTGCTCAAACCGGCAGGAGGGAGAGAGATCCGACTTTCCGTCGTTTACTAGGAAGCCCAGGTGTGCCAGGAGGTGCAGGAGAGCAAATCTGTCCGTGGCTAGCGCGGTCTCCGATTGGTTGCGCAAAAGGAGGTCGTCCAGGTAGTTTGACGTCGGACTGGAGGAGGACTGTCGGGCTAAGGCGACTACGGCGTCTATCAGCCGAGTAAAGACCCAGGGGCTGAGGTTGAGTCCGAAAGGCAGAGCCCGGAACTGGTAACGACGCCGTCGATCGCAACCTGAGCAACTTCCTGGAGGCCTGGTGCATCGGGACATGCAGGTACGCATCGGAGAGGTCCAGATTGACTGCGAAGTCGAGAGGCTGGGCCGCGGCTTTCAGGGCTCTGGCAGTCTCCATCCGGAAGGAGGGGGCCGAAATGAACTTGTTCAGCGCCGAAAGATCGATGACTGGACGCCATCTCCCTTCAGGCTTCGGCACGACGAAAAGGCGGCAGTAGAAGGCCGGAGAGTCGGGGACTCGGACAACCACTGTGGCGGCTTTCCTCAGCCGGGAGGCTACCTCTTCCCTCAAGGCGGCGGCCCTCAGCGGGTCGCTGGGAATCTCGGTCCAGAGAGGGGCACGACGTAAGGGCGGCGGGCTTCGGAAGACGATCCGCAGAGCCGTAGAGACGGTGTCGCAAATCCAGGGGTCGTCGCCAAAGAGCGTGAGCCAATTTCCGCAGAAATCGGCTAGCCGCCCACCGACCAGAGACCCCGAGGCTCTCACAGCGGACCAGGTGTCGCCGAACAGCAAGGGCCCACCCAAGGGGGCACGGCGAAGTTGCGCTCGCAGGTGCGGCGGCAACGTACTGCAGGCGAGGAGCAGGGCATCTCGACGCATGAGGTCGCAGTTGGCCGACGCAGCCATCGCGTTGACCGACGAGTGGTAGGCGGCACGGTTGGCGGTCTCCACGAGGACCAGCAGGACGCCTATGACGGAGAGATGGAAGGATGCCAGGATTCCTCCACCCGACGGACCAAGGCTTGAGCGAGGAGCTCCAAGACACCAGAGCAGGCTAAGGAGTTCCGGACCAAGGTCGCTGTCTTGTCCAGGCCCCGCGGCAGGGACCGCCGCCGCAGTCGGGCCGCCGGCTAGCGACATGGCCGAAGGGTCCAGCGTAGGCAGAGGGATGGAGAAGGCCTGGGAATGGCCAGCATACCAGTCCCACCGAAACAACCTGTCTAAATCCGCAGGCCAGCGACGGTCGGAGAAGAAGACCGGCTCCTGGGACGTGGCCAGCTGCAGGTGCGACGAAAGGACGTCTCGAAGGTCCTTAAAGCCGGGCGTTAGGGGAAGCAACTCAAACTTCTTGACCTGCCTCTCCGCGTCAACGAAGGCGGCGACCTTCCTCTTCCGGAAGCTGGGCAGGCGTCCGCCGGCAGCGTCGCGGCCACGAACCTGGCGGCTTCATCCAGGGCTAAAAGCGTCTCTGACCGGGAAGAAGAGGGGAGCGCCGAGGGGGAAGCAACCTCGAGGGCCACGGGCGAGGTCAAGCGACCCTCCTCGTCCAATAGAGCCGAGACGGAGTCTTCGGGCAGCAGGCTGAGCGTGTCGTCCTCTAGGGGGCGTCGAGAAGGCACCGGAACCACCACCGACCGCAGCGAGGTCCAAGGAGAGCGCTGAACCTCCGGCGAAGACAGGGGACGCGAGGGCAGCGGGGAGCGCGGCGGTAAGCGAGGAGGCGACCGGGAGCGGGACCGAGGACGAGAAGGCGCCCAGCGAGCACGCGGTGAGGAGTCCCGACGACACGAGGAGGGTCGACAAGGGCGGAGACGCCACGAAGGCGACGCCCGGCGCGGCGCAAAGTGCGACGGCGCCCGAGGGGAAGCAGGGTGGTGAGGATCCCGCTGACGGCACTCGCAAGGCGAGCGAGAGGGTGGGCGTCGAGGAGGAACGGTGAGGATCAGGGTCGCGGCTGCGTCGCGAAGGACGGTGCTGACGTCTCTCCGGGCCATACTCCGGAAGTAGGCCACTATGCCGGCAAGGCGATCCTCCGAAAGGATCAGCGGGCCTGTTGCGGGGAGAGTGGTGAGGACGGCTCGTCAACGAAGGACAGCTCAAGGCCAACTGCTGCTGGCCACTCTCGGTGGGACGGGCGCTAAGCCGGCAAACAGACCCTCCGGAAGGGTCAGCGGGCGTGGCAGCAGTGGCGGTCCCGTGGTCAGACAAAGAACGCGAACCCCGACGAGAGGACCGTTCCGTGCGGGAGAGGTAAGAGGAAACAGCAAGGGCGGCCAACGTCTCAACGGGCGCCGGACGCTCGTTAGCCGGGCGGGAACGCTCTCGGCGGTAGAAGGACCAAAGGTCCGCCCACAGAACCTCAGGCCAGGCCGCACAAACCTTACACCTGTGGCCCGAGGAACAACCCGAACACGGTAGGCAGACCGAGTGGGTGTCCGTCGGCCACTTAAAGCAGACCTGTTTACCCCCTGGGTGCAGTCAGTGTACTTTCAACTGCCTAATTGTGTGTATTTATTCACAAGCCAGGGAGTTGCCAGTTTCTCCAAAATGTGTATCTTGTGTATACAGGTGTTTTATGTATGTGTACCCCAAAGCAAAATTGTGTACTTTAATACGCCAAATGTGAATGGTAAACAGGTCTGTTAAAGTCACCGCACCGGGAGCACAAAGCATAATGGCTAAGCGCAAGCGGGCTTCCAGTGAAGCGTAATGGGGAACTCTCGGAGGGCTAAAGGGCCTTTAAACGGGCTAACACACAAGGAGCCCAAGGCCCACGTGCTAAACGGGCATGAAACGGTAAAAACTGACCGTGAGCTAATCAGGCACTACGCACTGAAAGAAAGACCACTAAGAAAGAAAGCAGGGAAGCACCCAACAGTCAGCCGGCTCTCAGCCCGAGGGCCGGCCGAGGGAACTACCGCTACCTTACCTCTGCAACGAAGGGAAGGAGGAAGGGTAGGCAAACCGCCGTCCACCAACAGCAGAAGAATCCCCGCAAGCAGCCTCAACGAAGCAGGAAGAGAAGGCAGGGTAGACGGCAGGGTAGAAGAGGGCGCAGAGCACACGAAGTCGGCAACGGGCGTCGGTAGGCAGAAGACCGGTCGAGGCCGCGAGCGCAGGCCAGCCACGTCTTCTCATCACGAGCGAAGTAGCAAGACTGGATGGTCTCGTGACCGGATCTGGTAAGGCAGGTATGGGGAGATAACTCTCGGCCCCTCTGGGGGGGGGTTCCCCGAGTGCCTCTCGGGTTGTGTGGGCACACAACGGGCAAGTAGGCTAAAATTGAGCCTAGAAGTAGACATTCCCATGTAGTCATGTCATCGGTAATGTTTTTGAAGAAACAAATGCCACTGCTCTTCTGATCTCTTCCCGGCTGGGTCTGTCACAGCTGATTGGTAGGTCGGTCTCTGCCGGCTGGATGTCTGGGGGGTCGGGTGGGCTAGGTCTGTTCAGTAACTCTTCAAAATACTCGGCCCATCTGTCGAGTTGGTCTGCTCTGTCTGCAATAGGCTTGCCTTCTTTGTCTTTTACTGGTTTTTCTGTATGGCCATACTTGCCCGACAATCTTCTGGTAATGTCGTAGAGCTGTTTCATGTTGCCGCTTCCTGCTGCCTTTTCTGCCTCTGCTGCCAGGCTGTCTGTGTAGGCCCTCTTGTCTGCCCTGATACTCCTCTTCACCTTGCGGTTGGCTTCCAAGTATTCCCCCTGTGCCCTGACTTTGGCTGCTCTCGTGCGACTGTTGTTGACAACTGCTTTCTTCTGCTTCCTCACTTCTATCTTCTTCAAGGTCTGTGCCAACAGCCAGTCCTTGTGATGGTGTTTCCTGAACCCTACAGTGCCTTTGCAGGTTGAGTTCAGCGCCTCTCTAACTACCTTCCACTGCTGCTCTGTGGTGACCGCCTCCTCTTCATTTACTAGCTCCTGTAGTGCTTGAAACCGGTTAGACAGCACCAGTTTGAACTCTTCTCTCACTCCAGTCTCTCTCAGGAGGCCTACATTATAGCGTTGTCTTCTTGTTGTTTCTGTGCGGCTTTTCTTTACCTTGAGCTTTATTCTCAAGGTAAGCAGATGGTGGTCTGAGGCGACATCTGCTCCCCGCCTCACTCGAACATCTTGAAGGGATCTTCTAAATTTCTTGCTAATGCAGATATGGTCTATTTGGTTGTCTGTTGTATGGTCAGGTGAGACCCAAGTTGCTTTGTGTATTCTTCTGTGTGGGAAGATGCTGCCTCCAATGACAAGTCGGTTTAGAGCACAAAAGTCTACAAACCTCTCCCCGTTCTCACTCATCTCCAAGCCTAGTCCCTGTCTCCCCATCACCTCTTCGTATCCGGTGTTGCCCTCCCCTATTTTGGCATTAAAATCGCCCATGACGATGGTGATGTCTCGCTCCGCACATTTGTCCACGGCACTCAGGAGTCGGTCGTAGAACTCTTGTTTCTCTTCCTCGTCACTGTCATTAGTGGGCGCATAACACTGGATGACGTTCAGCTTGAGCTTTTTTGGAGCAGAGACTTGGAGATTGAAAAAAAACAGTCAACAGAGTACAGATCTTCATAAACAGTTGCCTTAGAAGAATTTTGAAAATCCACTGGCCAGAGAAGATCAGCAACGTCAGACTCTGGGAGAGAACAGAGCAGATAACAGCAGAGAATGAAATTGGGCGAAGAAGATGGGGATGGATTGGTCACAGTCTGAGAAAGCCAGCTTCCAGTATCACTAGGCAGGCATTGTCATGGAACCCCCAGGGAAAGAGGAAAAGAGGTAGGCCGAGAAACTCCTGGCGTCGAGACCTCCAAGCAGACATCAAGAGACTGGGAACCACCTGGAGTAAAATCGAAGGAGAATCACAGGACAGGAGTCGCTGGAGGTCTCTCGTCGACGACCTATACCCAGGTAGGGGCGACAGGCGTAAGTAAGTAAGATCTGATTTCTTGTGTCATCGACGAGCCAGTAGTTGACTTAGTTCTCGGTAACATGAAGGGTGTGCAGCCAGCCATCGGTAGGGTCGGCGCGATTAAGCGAGCTCACGTTCCGCACGGTTTAGTCGCATCAGGGGCGACGGGAGCTCGAAGCAAGCGAAGTTGTATTCAGAGGGACCTTTTTGTTGCTGTTCGGAGTCAGGGGATCGGTCCGCGGGTTTGGCCCACCGGTCAGGTTGGCCAGGGACGGCATAGTTCTGTTGCAGACAGAAATGCCGCTCACCACCTCGTCTTTGGGTAGATCGGTGACTGTTGAGTCTCGCGATTGTGTGGGCAGTCGTTGGATCGTTTTCCTGTCTGGAGGTTTTAGCGCGTTAGTTCTGTTTTCGCGTTCGCTGTGTGATCCAAGGATGTGCGTTGGGGTTTAAGACTGTGGATAGTTTTTTTGGTTGTGATAGGATAGTGTATTGCGTCCAGTATTCTTAAAAAGAAACTCGGTCGTTTTTTTCCCCGAGGAAGGGGGAATTGTGATGAAACTCTATGCTCACGCATAGGGTTCTGACAGTAGGTTTAATACAGTACAGTTTTGGTTAGCGGTTTCTTTGTGATGATAGTCCGTGGTGGCACGTGGGCCACTTGGAATCTGTAAGACACGGCGGGTTCTAGTGAGTTCTAGGCGAGAGCTCAGTCTGTCAAAGGTCTAAATACGTTAGTGCGGGTTTTACTGTCAGTGGGTACAGACCTGTGCGAGATACCTTAGCCCGTATTCCAAGACTCTGAAACCTAGAATACAGGTATGTTTTTCATATGTATTATTGATAGTTGCGTAGTTAAAGACAGTATGCGTTGGTAAGAGTAATTTGGTTGTATAGCATTGTCTGGTTTGGTTCAGTTATGTTGGTTTGGAATTCAGTGAGGTAACCGGTGTTTTTCGTATACAGTTATTTACCGAGATGGATAACTAAAGGAATGTGAGGGGTGTAGGTTAAGTCGTTATGAAGATAGTACGTGGTTAAGTATAGTCTTTTCCAGCGTATGGGATAACGTATAGCGAGAATGTTAGATTATAGTCTGTTTCAAGGTAGTGACAGAGATATGGGGGTGTTACGAAAGTAGTTCGGGTTATGAAGCACGTGTGTGTGTGAATGAACGTGAGTTATTTGTATCAGCCAGGTTACGTAATGTTTCTCATATCATCCAATATGTGTGTGTGTTTAGCAAGTGTTATGATTTAGGGCTTTATTACTGTTCAGAGTGCTTGTCGGAGTTGGAGTCAAGTCACCAGGGACCTAATGCGAGGTCATCTCTCCATCTCTTCACTCGGGGAGTGAGCAACCGGTGCCGAGACACTTGGGTCACAGCGGAGATACGGTACGAGTAACGAGGACGTCCACGGTACGAGAGACCGGACGACTCGGGAGCGTATGAAGGACTTGCACGCCTAGACGTGAAAGGACTGAACGTAACCGGGCGAGAAAACCAAACAGGTTGGAGTGTGAGATACTACTACCTAGCCTGGCATTGATATTGTGTATGTGGATGTGATGTTGAGATGTTGGTAGTGGGGAAGGTGTAGTGTAAATAGTTTGATAATCTTTTAAGCGTTTTCGCTATTTATTGTGTATAAAAGTTTCGTTGGAAAAGAAGCCCGTGAGTTGTGTTTTACCGCGTGAATGCGCCCGTCTGAGTCAGTGGCGGTGGTGTATGCGTCTGTTGTGCGAGAGTCTGTACGTGCGACTGGGGGCAAGTCTGCGTGCGTTACACCAACAATCAGCTTGTTAGTATTGTGATCCCTTGGTAGCTTTGACAAAACTGTGGACCTGACCTGTGTGGCTGCTGAATGTGTGGAATTTTGCTAGGGTCCTGCTGCAGAGTCTCAAAGGCTTTCTCCAGTTCCTTAAGCTGAGCCTGTCTGGCTTCTGTAAATTCCAGCAGGGCCTGCAGAGACAAACAACAGACCAAATGATGCTGATGTGTGTTTCACATGCAGCACTACATGTAGAAAGTGATTGCAGAAACCCCTGTCCCACCCCACCCCTTCTTCAAAAACGGACACTTTCAATTTTAAACTAAACAAATCTCACCCCCCACCCCCCACCCCCACCCACCAAAATGCTTCTGTCTACAGATCTGAATCATGTACAATTAACAAGTACAGTAAAACCACATTATCTCCCCTAACCCATAGAGCCCTGACACGTTGCAACATGATATGGATTGACTATGATAGTTCAAGGGTGGTGACAGAATAGCTTGGTGCCTGTAAGCGCCAAGCTATTCTGACAGCACCCTTGAACTATCATGGTCGATCCAACTTCAGAATTGTGACCAGACCGCAAAGGATCTAAAATTAAAATGTATGTCATCCTCAGGATGTAAAGAGTTAATTCACAGCAGAATAACAAACGCACCAAGTCCCAGACACCATACAAGCATCCTGCAAATGCCACAATGAAGTTGTTGTGAAGCATGATCCTTCAAAGATATTAGCTTGGCGCTAATCAAACACTACTCCTTAAGGATCTTGGTTGATTTCTCCCCCACTGTACTTTCACAGACGGAATGATTTACAATGTGCACATTACCTGAGTAGAATGATCTTTTGGAAGCTGGTAGCCAAACAATTCTCTCAACAAAGCTGTATGTTCTGGCGTGCAGCCATTTCGGAAGGGATCCTTGGTTGAAAAGAAGTCCAGGTCAATGTCCAGAATGTATGGTTTGTTTTGCACACTGTCCCTCAGTTCTTCCAACCACTTCCAAGCTCCTGATAATTCTTTGGATTTATCATCACACTTTACTGGCTCGGGAGACGTTTGTGATATAGAATTGCTCTCCACTTTGTGACAATTTGCATTTTCAGGAATCTGGCTGAAGCAGTTTGTATTTCCAGGATTTTGACCATGTTCAAGTTTTCTCATTTTGGTCTCTGAATAGTCATTCTGGTTTACAGTCTTTGAGCAGCTGTTGGATTCTTCATCATCTTCTGAACAACACTTTCTTTTGGCATTCACAGTTCCCACTTCTGGGTCAGAATTGAGTTTGCTGGTACCTATAGATGAATGACCATCTGCATCACTTTCAACATTCACCTGAGTTCCACATGGGTTTACACTGAAGTCACTAGCTGATGGTAATTCACTTTCATTGACAAGTCCATCTTCTGAACATTGGGGGCCTGAAAGATCATATTCACCACCTAACGACACCTGTGTCTCAACATTCCTAAACGTGGATGTGGTGTCACAGTGAGCAAAAGGTCCTGGGGCAACATTAGCCGCTACTGATCCATGCACATTCACGCATGGGCCAGTTGCAGGAGATGTCGGCCCAAGGATCTTTCGCTTACTGGAGTTACAGTGGTCCCAGTCATCAGGTGTAATTGTGATGACGTGCAGAGTGGTGTATTTTGTGTCCAGCAGGCTCAACTCGGAGGCATAGAGTGCTTCTGTGAGGAAGTAAGGATCTGGGCAAGTCAACCTGAAAATGTAAAAAGGAAATGAGCAACACACCACAAATGGTTCGACCCTGTACTTTCAAGAACAAAATCACTTTCTTTCTCCTTGCCTGCCTAACCTAAACAGATGAACACTGTACTCCTTATTGTCATACATCAACTAAATCTTATAAATATTTTCAGAGGACCAAATGTTCTAAGACACAAGCTAGACACTTGGACTAGTCACCACCCTCAAAGTACAATCTGGCACCCCAAATTATTTCTGACAGCTGTAAAACAATGTCGTGTGAGCATGCACTGAAAAGTACATTTACCATTTGGACCCCTAGAAACAGGACTTTGCCTTGCCTGACAAGCATTTGGTGACTGGCAAGTGGATTTGGTCCTCCCCAAGAGAAGACCAAATCCACTTGCCAAGTCACCAAATGCTTGTCAGGCATTATCAACTGACCACTTTGTTAAGAACATTTTACTTTGGACCTAACCAAACATACCTAAGTTTGCCAGTATCTTTACACCTTCCTACACCAAAAGTTGATTGTCCAGATGGAAGCTGTTGTGCCCACGGCGGCCTCAGCCAGTAGATGTCTGACAAATGTCCAGCATACACCAGGGGTAAGATCCAGTTCTCGATGCTCAGGGAGCTGTGAATGTGAAAGTAATGGTAGTTCATTTTGTGCGCTGGTCTCTTCCTTTAGACTTTATCACAAGGCCATACGGTCCAAAGTCACAGACAAGTGAGCATTTGTGGCAAATTACTGACAACCCCTGTACTGTACATGCAATGAAAAAAACAAAAAAAACACAGGTGACTGCTTGTAACAAGGTGGGATGTAACAAAAGCCAAATATAAACACTTTTCAGAGGTCCTGACTACCACTTACCTGTCATTAAAGACCATCATTTAGGTGGCTAGTCAGTTACAGCCACAGCCACCTAAATGATGGTCTTTCATGACCGGTGATCTCTAATAAGCGGGGTCAATGAATACAAGGCTCTGCTGTATCGGTAAAGATAGACAAGTCATCGTGAGCAATTACCAACAGAGGAAACTATGTGTAAATGTGTGTGTGTGCATATTTAAGCGCATGCATACAGCTGTGTGTTGTATCATATAATCTATTTAGATTAAGCTTGGGCTCATGTTGTTCAGCCCCCACCAGGTCTGCCCTAGGGGACCTTGGTGGGGTTGTCTACTTTTTAGTTCCTAGGGTCACCTTGTCTAACCACTGCAAGGTGGGTTCTACTCTTTTGGGGGTTTGTATTTCTGTCTTTCTGGTCCATTCATCTGTATTTTTCTTTGGAAATTCTCCCTCCTGTCTGCGCTTCTTGCAGTTCTTTTCTTCATTTAGCGCAGGCACGTCCTGAGAAGGACTTTGTCGCTTGCGGGACATAAAGCAATCTATACTAACTCACTCACTCATGTTGTTCAGACAGTTGTTGCTCTACATGCACATTATTTTAACCCAACCACTTAGCTCTGATGCACTCACAACAGGTAGATTGACCATGACTGTTCAAGGGTGGTGCCAGTCTTCAGAAGGGTAAAACATTTATCGGAATGTTGACCATAAACCCTTGACTGATACTGATGATCAACAGAAATGATGCATTATATGGCTTTTCTGGTGAGCGGCATCATCAGTAGCAGTCAAGGCATTATAATTTAAGGCTAAATGTAGTAAATCTGTTCAAGAGCAGATGTCTTACTTGTACAGCTCCTGTTTGTCAAACACATGATCAGCCGGCATGTTGAGGGGGATCAGGAGATCAGGGTGTGAGTCAAAATGCACAAATGTCAGTCCAGACATGGGGAGGTGACGAGATGCAATCGCTCGATGAATGTGTGGAACCACCTGCAAATATAATTAGTTGTTATTGGGGGGGGGGGGGGGGGGTGTAATTGGAACCGGAATGAATACCACTAGAATCAGTACAAAATCAGAACAAGTCATGTACGTATTGTTCACAATTTGCCATACTATTCACAATGCACAACAGTCAGCGAATAGGATGCTCATCGGTCATCGGTCATTGACGCATACAAATTTGAAATGACGCATTGCTCTGTCAGTGAGCCGGTCATATGACTTATTCATTTTTTAAACAATCACTGAGACCCGCAGTCCTCAATGAACAGAGTGCATCCTAGATTAGGGAGGCGGGAGGCCAGCTGCCAACAGTGATGGGTGACACTTGCCCCCTGTCTCGAGCAAATGTAAACAATACTGCAAGCATTGGCCCTGACTAGGTACACGGTCCAATATGAAGCAAAACGCCTTCCGCCTGTAAGAGGCAAACATCTTCATCAGTCCGAACTGAACGGCTGCATTAACTCTAGTCTAAAGTCTCCTTTGTTGGTCTCATTGACGCTGATTTTGATCCTCGGAGTCGGTATGAGGGTGCGGCAGCGGACTGGGTCTAGATGTCTGTAGCCAGGTTTTGTTTTTCACGCAGTTCAGCAGTTCACTTATTCATAATAGACGTCTAGAAGCAAAGGAAATGGCTTAACTGTTGTCAGTGCTGCCGGTTCGTAATTTTTTGCACAGATGTGCGTATTTTTACATGATGTCCAAATGTTGTAATGTAAGATGTTGCAATTGATGTACCGTGGTCTCTCGTGCTCACACATATAACCTTCGTTCTTATTTCATGGTTACACAATCAGTAACTCAATCTTGCTTTGTTCGCGTCTTGTAGTTGAAGTCTACATCATATAATTACCGAGTTGTACACTGATAGTCCATAAGCTAGCAGGATCTACCGTGCACACCCCACCCCCCCACCCCCCCAGTACTCAATAAGATGGGTTTCAAAGTGTACCTTAGTATGTCATCCTGAGATGTTTAAAGCCATGTTCCCCCGAAAATCTATAGGAACACACCAGAGATATAGCCGATGGCGCAAGGGTACCCCCAATCACGCTCTTTGCGGTTGCTAAAATGAGGCTGAGAAACATTTTCTTCTAAATAAATCAGAGTTCATTCGAAAGCCCAAATCAGACACTATTATGTTAAGGCACACCTTCTGCGTCCTCTGCAAAAAAAAACAGAATGAAAAAATATTGAATCTCTGGCTCACAGTGAAGGTAGTGTGCACCCAGTAAATGGCCATTTCCGCAAAAAAAGACAAAAATAATGTATCAGATGCCTTCAGACATATTTTTTTAGCACTGGCAGTCTATTTTCAGGCTTACATCATTAAAACAGGATGTCACAATTATTATAAACTTAACTAGGTGATTCTATTATCACTGTGAGTGCCACAGTGGTTGATTTTGTATTCCTACCCCAAAGTTGTAAAAATAAAATTAATTAGAAAATATTACTAAATTTATTCCATTTCATTTTGACCTCTCCTTACCTATTAAGTTTCATTAATGTGAGCGTAAAGTGCAAGAAAATAAGGAAAGTCAGCATCCTTTACAGTAAATTCATGGTGAATGATAGCCTTTTCCCATTTAAAATTGCTGAATTGGGGAACATACGTTATTTCTGATGCCCTCAAAAATTCTTTATACAACTGATAGGTCTTTCTTGGGTTTTATTGGTTAGGATAGAGTACCACAGTTACTCCCAACCTGATTTTATGATGCTGTGATGCATTTAGGGGCCACAGTGGCTAAATCTGCTGCCCTACCCCCATTTTACCAGTACACAAAAGAACGCAAAATGACCATAACAATTGCTTATGTCATACTCCTCTGTTTAAATATTTTTGGTGCCAGTTTTCATAACAAATTATGCATAATGAGCATAACAATTTGTGATCATTTCATTAATTTCAATGTGACCCTTCAATTTAATTGTAATTATTTTTAAGTGGCTGGTCTTTTAGGTGATATTTACCTAGCATAAGGCGGGTCTAGTAAGGTATCCCCTTTTCTTTTCCATTAATTTTATCTAGAAATGTGTAAATATGAATATGCATAATAAGTTTCATGGTTCCTAACAGCCTAAACAATGTTATCAAAATACTTAGTTTCCACATGTCCACCACGAGATCATCACTTCCACCTCCATTTTTTGCCTTCTTTTTTGCAACGTTCAATTACTTAATGGCCATCTTTAAATCTTATATTGTTCTGGCTGCCAATGAGTGAGCGGTCAAGAGGTCGGCAGCAGGAAAATGTTTCTCAACCTCATTTTAGCATCCACGAAGAGCATGCATTCATGCTCTTCGTGGATGCTAAAATGAGGTTGAGAAACATTTTCCTGCTGCCGACCTCTTGACCGCTCACTCATTGGCAGCCAGAACAATATAAGATTTAAAGATGGCCATTAAGTACCCTTGTGCCATCGGCTATATCTCTGGTGTGTTCCTAAGGATTTTCAGGGAACATGGCTTAAACATCTCAGGACATACTAAGGTACACTTTGAAACCCATCTTATTGAGTACTGGGGAGGAGGGGGGGGGGATGCACGGTAAACTCTGCTAGCTTATGGACTATGACAACCACAATCTGTTTTTGCTTTGTTGTTTTCTCTCCTAGAAAACAACAAAGCAAGAACACATGTTTACTGAAAAAAGCATATTATATGTAATGGAAGTCGTTGAAACGCAAACCTGATTACATTAGATTGCAAAATAGCAAAAACTAAATAAAAATCCGAAATTGCCAAATATACTTGCGTTTGGTATTTTATACACCAAGTATAACACCTATCTATAGTTGGCTGAGTGATGAATGTAACCAGTGCAAGATTGAGTTTTTAAAGTCTGCAAGAGGCATAGACGTTCAAAAGTCCTCATGACCTAAGGGTCGTTATGAGAATCTATGCATATTGCTCGAGATTTTATCTGATAGTGTTACTCAAACTGAGGAAGTAGATGCGGACTAAGTAACGATTATAATCCACATCTGCAAGAGGCACAGATCCTCATGAGTCGACTCTGCCCGCGGGTTCATGAAAATCTACGCCTCTGACTGGTTCCATTCGTGCTTATGTTTCTCAAATTGAGTGTAACTGAAAACAGCCATGACTGTAACCAAATGGCAGGCAAGCACCGCGAAAACGTAAACAGTGAGAGAGTCTGCGGGCCAAGTTACCAAGATGTGTTGACAAGTTTGACATCGAAAATGCCGAAAAAATATATATATTTTTTGACTTATGGATTTTCAAAATGACCTATTGATTTTATGTTCCTCCGGTCATATGACTTATTGACTCCAAAACTCAACCTAATCACTGAACAGTACATGGTTTTCCTTCCCCAACGGCAAGCCCCAAGCAAAAAATAATTCATACTGAAAAAAAACTAGCGTGAAACTGCCAGCAGGCTCTTTGTCACCAGTGATTTAAGAAAGTATAAACTTCAATGTATATGTTTTTAATATTTGTTGTAAATGTCCTTTTCGACCTTTATCTTTAACCGGGACCTGCTTCAGCAACCTGAGCAAATCTACACCACGCTTCGTGAGTTCTCTCGTCTCTGCAACAAAGACTGTCCATAAAAAGTAGAGCAAGTAGCTTCAAGCTTAACGAACCTCATGATGGTCCTCTTCAATATAAACCGGCAGCTTCGGATACAAACGCAATTTGTCCATTTCGCCTGTTTGAATGCTTTAGATACTGACACGTTTTTGGTCTCTCTTGCGCGGACGTGACAGTTGTCTCCCTTTCATTCAACATTCATTCACTGCAATCTTATTAAATTAGGAATATTGTGGTGACTTGACAGGTAAAACAACCATGCATGAACCACCTCTAGCCTGTCAGAGGGAGGGGGGGGGGGGGAAATATGCCTTAACCCATTCAGCCCTGACGCACTACAGCAGGAGATGGCCGGTCGACCATGGCTTGGAAAGGTTAGATAGGAAGGTAGGTGAGCGACCCAGACCCCTCAAGGTGCAGTGTACTAGTGCCAAGCAGAAGAAGGACATTCTCATGAATAGCAAGAAATTGTTTCGAACTAAAGAGTACAATACGGTGTATGTCAGTAGGGACTTGACAAAATCAGAGCAAAGAGAACAGAAGGCTTTGAGAGATGAACTGAAAGAGAAACGCAGTTTGAAGGACGGCAAGAAATACATGATCAAGAGTAATGAAGTGATTATGATAGATGAGAGTAACCACCATAGAGCAAAAGAATCTGAGGATGAGGCGTCATCAGCATCTGAGCTGAATGTGGCCTCTGCATCAAAAAAGGACTAAGTTTTTATCCTGAACCTGCTGCATCTGTACAAAATAATGTATATAATGCATCATTTGTTTCTACTTCTTCACCACATTTTTTGCATTGCGCATCAATAAACGCACACAGTGTTGTTAATAAATTTAATGATCTTCACACCTTTGTATTAAGCGAGGAAGTAGACATTAGTGCCATTATTGAGTCCTGGCTTCATGGAGACATTTCAGATAGTGAAATTCACATCAATGGATACAAGACATTTAGAAGTGATAGAGTGGGAAGGAGAGGAGGGGGATGCTTGATGTATGTGAGAGATAATTTGCAGGTTAGAGAAGTGAAACTCTGTGAGGAGCAGGACTATACAGAAAGCATCTGGTGTGTTATATATGGTCACGACAAAGAAGAAACATTGTTTGGTGTTGTGTACAATCCACCCGGTGTTAGTCAGGAAAATGAGGAGAAATTGTTTGCAGTTTTAAAAGAGGCAGCAAAGTACAGGCATGTGGTTGTTACTGGAGACTTCAACCGTCCTGGTATTAACTGGAATACGTATGAGTGTGATGGAGAAGGGGAAGGTTTGCGTGATACAGTAAGTGACTGTTTTTGGTTTCAGCATGTGGCTGTAGCCACTAGAAAAGCAAATGTGTTGGACTTGGTGTTCAGTTCTGAAGAAGAGATGGTGCAAGAGGTCGAGTTAGGCGATCCTCTAGCCAACAGCGATCACAACATTGTGCACTTCAAAGTGGCCTTTTCCGAGCCTAGAGACAGTAACAGCGACAGGAGGAAAGAGATAAGGGATTTCAGAAAGGCAAACTGGAAAGTGCTCAGAGAGAAGTTAGATAAGGTGAATTGGGACAATGAATTTGAAGGGAAGAGCTGCAGTCAACAGTGGGACTTGTTTCATCAAATGCTGCAGAAGGTGGTGAGAAGTTTCGTACCGTTGAAGAAAACGAGGTGCACTAGGAAGCCCAAGTGGATGAACAGAGAGGCACTCAAAAGTGTCAAGAAGAAGAGAAAGAAATGGAAAAAATACAGGCAGAGTGGTAGGCAAGAAGACTTTCTTGTATATAAACAGTGGCAGAATGGCAGTACAAAACTCATCAGAGATAGTAAATTGAAGTTTTGAAGAAAAGCTGGCACAAAACATCAAGAAGGATGCAAAGTCTTTTTACGCCTACGCAAGAGACAGGCTGCGCTGCAAGGTCAAGGTTGGTCCTCTGGAAGATAGCGACGGGGAGCTGCACACTGATGATGAGGAACAAGCGGACATCTTGAACAAATTCTTTGCATCAGTTTTCACGGTGGAGGGCAATGGTGACAGACCGGAACCCCAATGTAAGTTTACGGGCTTACCAGAGGAAAGACTGGTACATGTGATCTTTACAGAGGACATAGTCCTCAAGAAGTTGCAAAACCTGAACGCTAGCAAGGCACCAGGGGTTGACGAAATTTCTCCAGCCGTACTGGTGGGAGCAGCAGAATCCGTAGCATATCCCCCGTCACTGATCTTTCAGGCTTCCTTGGACACTGGAGAGGTGCCAGTGGGGTGGAAAGAGGCAAATGTTGTGCCGATATTCAAAAAGGGTGCAAAATGTATAGCAGGAAACTACAGGCCGGTATCGCTGACTTCTCAGGTTGGGAAAGTCTTTGAAAGTGTTGTGCGGGATTTTCTGAACAATCACCTTGAGAGGCATCAGCTGATCCGAGGCAGCCAACATGGTTTCTCAAAAGGAAAGTCCTGTCTGACAAACCTGCTCGTCTTCCTGGAGGACATGACACGCATGCTGGACGAAGGGAAAGATGTAGACGTCATCTACCTTGACTATGCCAAGGCGTTCGACAAGGTCCCTCACAAACGGCTTATGGACAAGCTGAAAGCACACGGTGTAGACGGAAAAGTGCTGCAGTGGATGGAAGAATGGCTACGTGGCAGGAAGCAGAGAGTTGTGGTCAACGGACAAGCTTCTCCATGGGTAGATGTGACGAGCGGAGTTCCACAAGGATCCATTTTGGGGCCGACCTTGTTCCTGGTGTTCATTAATGACTTGGAGGACGATATGCTGACCAGCGTTCTAAAGTTTGCTGATGACACTAAGATCTACGGCGACGTCTCCGACCCAGCGGGGAGCGACAAACTACAGCATGACCTTAAGGTAGCAGAAAGATGGTCAGAGAGGTGGCTGATGCAGTATAACGTGGACAAGTGCAAGACTCTGCATGCAGGCCGTAAAAACACTTGTCAGGTTTACACGCTGGGAGGACAAGAACTTGGAGCAGTGGAGGAAGAAAGGGACCTAGGCGTCATCATGCACAGGTCACTGTCGGTCAGTCGCCAGTGCTGCGTGGCAGCAAAACGAGCCAACAGAGCAGTGGGGCAGATCATGCGAACAGTTACAGCCAGAACTAGAGAAGTTATTGTCCCACTCTACAAAACAATTGTACGACCACATTTAGAGTACTGTATCCAAGCATGGCGACCTTACCTCAAAAAAGACATCGCAGTGTTGGAAAAGGTGCAGAGGAGAGCTACAAGATCGATTACAGGGATTGGTCACCTGCCGTATGAGGAGAGACTGGCCTTTTGCAATTTGCAGAAATTGGAAGAAAGGAGAGACAGGGGAGATCTCATCGAGACTTTCAAGATCATAAAGGGACTTGAAAAAGTTTCTGCGGACATATTTTTTACTTCATGCCAGTCATCATTTTACCATAGAGGTCACAGCAGCAAACTGTTCAAAGGGAGGTCCAGACTGAATCTTAGAAAAAACTTTTTTTCCCAAAGAGTTGTGAACCCATGGAATGCTCTAAAACAAACAATTGTCGAAGCTGAAACTGTCAACCAGTTCAAGAACCGCCATGATAAAGAGACAGTTAAGGGGGTTAAAATAAGTTCTCAAACTTCCTACCCCGTCGGCCGCGCTCAGTGGCCACTCAGGTAAATTCAGGTAAATTCAGGTAAATTCAAGGGTAGTCAGTGTCGGCGACAAAAAGTAATCTTATGTGGTAATGCCCTTAAAAAAGTACCCAACGGAGAAAGAAACACGCTTAGAAAAGACGGGTACAACACAATTTATTAATATTTCGGGTAAATACCCTTTGTCAAAATAGACAAACAAACAAACATAGAGATTAGCCGCTACTTATCTTCAATGGCAGAAGGAATGCCCTTGAATTATCATGGTCGATCCATCTCCTGCAACAGGAACATAGTATGTCGTTAGATGAAGCCTCCAAAATTTGGGAAATACGTGCGCCGGGCTGAATGAGTTAAAATGACCCGGTACCGCCTACCGCCCGTGCGGATTGCAGTACGGGAATCGCTTTCCGGCCGCGTGGAGTGACCGAAGTGGCTGTGCCAAATAAATAAATAAAAGTAACTGAATCAGCGCCGCCGCGAACTGAACCCAGCAAGCACGCTCACGTGAATCACGCACGGGCATTCACTCACAGTCGGCCGCGTCGCGCGTGGATCCATATGCCGCGGTGTCACTGAATCGAGTCACTCGGCCGTTTCATCACGGCAAAACTGATCATCACTGAATTCAGTATGATGTGAAACTCAGACTCATGATGTTCGTGGCGGTTGAAATATGAATGATTTTAGTGATGATTCAGTGACTACTAAACCGGCAACTGAATAGTATGTCGGAAATGTCACAGTCGGTCACTGGCATCGTCTTTGGTGGATTCAGGCCGGATTATAGTATTCAGTCACTTCATTTGATCCCTTCCCGGTGCCCGTATAGTCACTGCCGAGAAAAAGTGAAGACAACTCAGATCCGGCCGGCAACCGCAAAAGACGAAACGCATGGGCCCGGCGGCCCCGGCAGTTGCGGATGAGGACTCAGTCTAGGCCTGGTTGGCCCGGTTAGTTAATTCGGGTTTAACGTCCACAGCACCGAGGTGATCATGGACGGCTCTGACGAGCGGGTTATGACAGGGAAATCTATTGCCTATGGAGTACGACCTGAACACTGATCAACTCAGGCGCACTCCAACTGTGCCACTTTGATTTACTGACCAGGACCTTTCAACGGACATGTTATTGAACAAATCCGTTTTTTCCCCCTAGATTGTGAGTCCAGCTACCGGGGCCGGGACGGGATTTAGTCTAACCCACGACCCGGCGATTCGGGCCCTTCGCTCTCCTGCTCCGACGTTTCAACACCGCCTGAGCTATTTCGGACTCATCGGGTCTAGGCCATTCATTCATTTATTAACGCCAATTTACTGTCCTCACGACCAACATGGGTATGGGGGACTAGCAATGTTTACGTATTTTAAAAAAAAAAAAAAAAAAAAAAGGGGGGGGGGGGGGGAGGGCGGGATATCAATAGAAGCAGTTTAGGATAGTTGATTGATTGTACATTGCTTAACGTCCCGACAGCAACAAGGCTTTCTCAGGACGTGCCTGCACTGCTTGTAAAAAAAAAAAAAAAATAAACAGAACATTGAATGTATGTCGCCAGCCGGTCAAATACATTAAATAAACCTAACACATGGGGCCTAAATAAAGCTAAGACCATTTAGCAACACACATCCAATATCAAGAGCTACAGGCAGTGCAGACAGTAGGGAGAGTTTTAAAAAGGCAAATACAGGTGAATGGACAAAGGGTAGACAGAAACACATGCCCCAGAATAGAGAGAAAAACCCACCCTGTGGGGCTGACCAGGGTGACCCTGGGAACTAAAAAATACCTAACCCCACCCAAGTCCCCCAGGGCAGACCCGGGTGGGGGGTTTAGGATAGTGACACAAGGGTTACTATCTTCTCGTTGACACCATTTTATATTATCAGTATCATTTCCTTGGGCGGCTGGGCCGTCTTTTAACACCTTCCCTGCCACTGTACACGTGCACTGTCGCTACGTACATTTATAGTGAAATCCGCCTTGGTTCCGCCGAATGACCAGTGAAAAGCCAACACTCATGACTATCCAAGAATAAAACATGGATACAAATTGGTCTCAGCAGGAGGCCGGCATAGATCCTTATGAGCCACCGCAGTCGCGGGGGTTCAGGAGGACCTGTCCTTTGCGGCTGGATCATGCTCACTTTTTTCTCGCAGGGCGTTGCGTCCAATGGCAGTTATACTGAACTAAACGGGTTACACCAAATCTAGAATGGATGTGTCAGCTGTTTGTCATATGTAAGCCTACGTATCATCGGTGCTGGGTGGCTTAATAATAATAATAATAATAATAATAATAATAATAATAATAATAATAATAAAGAGATTTGTTAAGCGCTTATTCTAATGAAGTAGCTCTAAGCGCGGATACAATGAACAAGCTAACTGAACCAACACGCACACTCGCACACAACATATGCACTGACGCAAACACACACATACACACACACACACACTGACACACCGGCACACATACGTCAGTGACCGTGGTGATGAATTGTGCATGGCTGGGGTGCCAAAGGCAACGTTGTAGACTGAGGTGGGTTTTGAGAAGTGATTGAGGCGGAGAGCGTTTGACAGTTCTATGGACCGGGGCGGGGAGGCTGTTCTAAGTCAGTGGCGGGGCCAAGATGGGAGAAGGCACGACCGCCACGTGTTTTTTTTTATTTGAAATTGGAAAGGCAAAATTTACGTGTCACGGTCACTGAGAGGAAGAGCGGAGGGTGCGAGATCACGTGGAGCCAGGCGGGCGGCGTAGCGGGGTGCCGAGATAACGGTGGAGTACTACACTGTGAGATGGAGTAAGTCAGAGTATAAGCAGGAGAAGTCAGTTTGATAGAGTTGAAGCACATGCCCGCAGGACAGTTTATACAAAATCAGAGCGTTCTTGTACGGGCAGCCAGTGGCGTTTTTCAAGGGCGGGGCGGATATGGTCACGCTTACGCACGCCGCGCAGAACTTGCCGACTCCCCCGTGCGCCGGCCCAGCACTACTGTTTTGCACTCCGCCTCTGCAGTTTATCTAGCTCAACTGGGTAGTTTTCGCAGGCCGGAAACTGAGGAGGGAGTTACCGTGATAAAACAAAGGAGGAGACTGACAAGGATTGCAGTTGCTTCGGGCGTCACTCAGATACTGGTCTAACCAACACTGCTAATGCGCTGAAGTTCAACTAAAGCTGATCTGCACATATGACTAACTGTGTGCCATACTCGGCCTCCATTTCACTGAATGAAAACACCAAGGCCGTTTTTGACTCGGGCGGAAAGTCAGTGATTTGATTTTGCCGGACAGACAGACGAATGCGACTGGGGAAGACACTGAGGACAACTGCGAAGGGCGCACACAGCTGTGATAAGCATGGACTCTGTTTTACCATCATTTTTGCTCAGTGGAGTTTATTTCTAATCATGATTTAATGATGCTTTCTTTATTTTTCTTCTGACGAGCAGTGTTTTTTTTTTTTTTTTTTTTTCTTTCTTTTTTTCTCCGACCTTGGTGACTGTTGCCGGACCTGCTCAATGCAGCTGAAGGCCATCGGGGCGACCTTCGCATTGGGTGTGACTGACGCGAAAGGCCCCCACTTCTCTATTAGAAATTGTAGTGACTGGCACCTTCTTACTCCGATTCAAGTTTTATAAATGCACCGAAGAGTTTTCTGAGCGGCCACTTACGACTGGAGGGCTCATAGTGTTGGCTTTCTTTGTGCACAAAGCGCGTGTGTACATGTATGTTTGTCACAACGGGCAGCCGGCAAACTCCCCCCTCCCCCCCCCCCCCCCTTTATTCCATTCTTCAGTCACGGTGCAATCACTTCAGTATGACATTTTGCTTTACCTTTGAACTCAGTGGAAAATCACCACCGCGCAGGAACAAGGGCAAGGTCACGAGTATTGTAATGAGAGGCCAAGGGTTATTTGCATGCATGATGAATTTCTGCGATATGGTGACCGAGTGTCATCAGGATGTAAGTGAAACCAAATGTCAACAGTCTGTTGCGCCACTGTCGTTAAACTGAGACAAGCCTACTTCAGTCTGGATTTTCGGTGATTAAGTTAGCTATTTCGTGAAATTTATAGCCCTACTCAGCGGCGTAACCCTTTCCTTACACTCTCCCCTATTCCCAGCCTACTCACTCCCTGGCGGTCCCACTCATAGTCCTAAAACCCCATCCCTACCTTCTCCACAGGCCACGGACCACAGTGGTGTTTCCGTACTGTCCAGTCTCAGTCTTAGCCTTAGTCAATCCCAGTCATCCCCTAATTGTTCAATTCCCTAAAAAGCACTACCGCCCACCAGCTGCACATTTGCCATGCACAAAATACCAAAAAAAAACAGCACATCACCCGTCTCATTTCTTGGCTATGAAACTTGTTCCTTACCAACCCCACACCCAAGCACAGCTGAAATCAGCGTGCCCCTCAAATCACTACGCCAAAGGCAACTCAACATAGGCCCACAAATGTCCACTGGATAAGCTCAGGATGGTATGAATCAAAGCACCAAACATGTCTCCTCTCAGCTAACCACAAATTTCCAGCAAATTCCCACATTCAGCCCAACTGCAAATTTTCAAACAAGGCAAAAATTATTTTTAAAAACACGGGACCTCTTACTGCCTGAACTTCCCAATTTAAATGTATACCGTGACCCACAGTGTATATATATATATATATATATATATATATATATATATATATATATATATATATATATATATATATATATATTATATATATATATATATATATATATATATATATATATATATATATATATATATATATATATAGATATATAATATATATTGGCGTCTGCCTCCAATGCCAAAGGTGCGAGGTTCGATACCGGGTTCCGGCGTTGGATTTTTCTCCTCTGGTAAGTGTCACCGTCTGGGCAGTGGGCAGATGTTCACATCTGCACGGGACATAGACGACCCCGGCCCCCACGAGTCCCCTGCTGCCTTGCAGGCTTGGCCGCTTGGCTGCGGAAAGGCTAAGGGAGGAAACCCCTGACATCAAAGCCCCCGTGTCTCCGGGGAAGGCTTTTGAGCCAGAGACTAAGACAAGGACAGTCTGATATAAAACCTACGACCCGAGGACCTCGATGCCACCGTCCCAGCTTGCTAGGCCATGGCAAACGAACCAAGGGTTTAAAGGGTGGGGCCAGTACTGCGCACACTGCACTCCACCAAAAAGCTCCACCGCGCAGGCTTTAGGAAACGCCCACGGACTATGACACTGAACATTTCAAGTCCTGTAGCGATGGGCAAGGGGCAAAACGGCAGGTGAAAGATGTCACTGGAAGCCGCAGTCTCAAACCTGCATGCAGGCGGTTCAGGATATTGGTCGCCTGATGTTGACCTGGGGATGACAACGTCACTCGGCACACCCTGAACGACCAAGCAGCCTTCTCTAGGGACAGCACTGCTTGCTCCACACGGAGAGGGGCCTAGAAAAGGTGGCCTAACCAAAGCTCATCCCCTCGTAACCCAGTTGGCTAGCCGCGGTCAACGGGCATCTTCTCATGCGGTCAGAAAACAAGAAAAAAACAATGGATCCACTCTCATGACGACCACGACCGGACTCAACGTTGCATGCTGGAACATCCGAACCATGCTCGACACAGCAGACAGCGGACGCCCTGAACGTCGCTCCGCCCTCATTGCCCATGAATTGCGGAGGTTAAACATCGACATCGCCGCGCTCAGCGAAGTACGCCTCCCGGAGGAAGGCAGCCTCCAAGAACTTGGCGCTGGCTACACCCTCTACTGGTCAGGCAGGCCTGCATCAGAAAGACGGCTCTCAGGCGTGGGCTTCATGGTGAAGACCCACATTGCGACTAAGTTGGAAAACCTACCAACGGGTCACTCTGACCGCATCATGTCCATGCGCCTCCCACTGAGACACCAGCAATACGTCACCCTTCTCAGCGTGTACTCCCCAACCCTTCTGGCAGAGCCTGCAGAAAAAGACAAGTTCTACTCTGACCTGCGCAGCCTCCTGCAGAGCACCCCTGCAGACGACAAAGTCATCATCCTTGGCGACTTCAACGCCAGAGTGGGCCAAGACTCTGAAGCCTGGAAAGGAGTCCTCGGCAAGCATGGCGTTGGGAACTGCAATGACAATGGTCGCCTACTGTTGGAGCTCTGTGCGGAGCAGCAACTTGTCATCACCAACACTACTTTCCAGCAAAAGGACAGTCGAAAGACCACCTGGATGCATCCTCGCTCCAAGCACTGGCACTTTATCGACTATGTCCTAGTGCGTCAGAGGGACCGCAGTGACGTCCTCCTCACCAGAGTGATGCCCAGCGCAGAGTGCCACACTGACCACCGCCTTGTTCGCTGCAAACTCAGGCTCCGCCTCAAGCTCAAACCCAAGAAAGGGGGCCCCCCCAAGAAAAAGCTTGATGTTGCCAGCCTTCAGCGTGACGACAAGAAAGCTGCCCTTCAGGCCGATTTACAGCGCATGCTCAAAGACACAGTTGATCCAGCAGACTCCTCCCCTGAAACACTCTGGGAACAACTAAAAACTGCTATTGTAAAATCTTCTGTGGAAGTCTTGGGCTTTGCTAGAAAGAGGAACAAAGACTGGTTTGACGAAAACGACGTAGAGATCCAGGAACTTCTAGCAAAAAAAAGAGCCGCCCACCAGGCCCACCTAGCCCAGCCTTCCTGCCCTGTGAAGAAATCTGTCTTCCGCCTCATCTGCAGCAGTCTCCAGCTCAAGCTTAGAGAGCTCCAGAACGAGTGGTGGTCCAGACTCGCACAGAGGACCCAGCTCTGCGCTGACAACGGTGACTACAGGGGCTTCTACGAAGCACTGAAAGCAGTGTATGGCCCTAGGCACCTTGTACAAAGTCCCCTGCGAAGCGCTGATGGACAGGCACTCCTCACAGATAATACCTCCATCTTGAACCGCTGGTCGGAATACTTTCAGGACCTCTTCGGCGCTGAGCGCACTGTTCAAGAAACAGTCATCCTCCAAATCCCACACCTTCCACTAAAGGTTGAATTGGACGAACCGCCCACCGCCGAAGAGACCCTCACAGCCATCCACCAGCTCAAGAGTGGCAAAGCAGCAGGCATTGACGGAATCCCGCCGGAGATCTGGAAACATGGAGGCCCAGCACTGCACAACAAGCTCCACGACCTCTTTCTCTGCTGCTGGGAAAAAGGAACACTACCAAAGGATCTCCGTGATGCAGTCATCATCACCCTGTACAAGAACAAAGGAGAGAAGTCTGCCTGCTCTAATTATCGTGGAATTACCCTGCTGTCCATTGCCGGGAAAATTCTCGCAAGGTTGCTCCTGAATCGGCTGGTACCTGCCATCGCTGAAGACCACCTCACAGAGGGCCAGTGTGGCTTCAAAGCCAACAGGAGTACCACCGACATGGTCTTTGTGCTGAGACAGCTTCAGGAGAAGTGCCGCGAGCAGAACAAAGGGCTGTACGTAACGTTTGTCGACCTAACAAAAGCGTTTGACACTGTGAGCAGGCAAGGTATGTGGCAGATCCTGGAGCGACTAGGTTGTCCCCCAAAGTTCCTCAACATGATCGTCCAGCTCCACGAGGACCAGCAAGGCCAGGTCAGACTAAACAGTGACCTCTCAGAACCATTCCCCATTCGCAACGGCGTGAAGCAAGGCTGCGTGCTGGCACCGACCCTCTTCACCATCTTCTTCAGCATGATGTTGAAGCAGGCCACAGTGGACCTCGACGATGACGACGCAGTGTACATCAGGTATCGTCTCGATGGCAGCCTGTTCAACCTCAGACGACTGCAGGCCCACACGAAAACCCTAGACCAACTGATTCGTGAGCTGCTCTTTGCTGATGACGCTGCCCTCGTTGCACACACAGAGAGAGCCTTGCAGCGCATTACGTCCTGCTTCGCAGATGCCGCCCAGCTCTTTGGACTTGAGGTCAGTCTGAAAAAGACAGAGGTCCTTCATCAGCCGGCACCCAAGGAAGAGCATCGCCCTCCCCACATCACCATCGGCGAGTCGGAACTGAAGTCTGTACACCAGTTTACCTACCTTGGCTGCATCATCACGTCAGACGCCAAGCTGGACAAGGAGCTGGACAACAGGCTGGCAAAAGCGAACAGTGCTTTCGGGCGACTATTCAAGCGGGTGTGGCACAATCAACAGCTGAAAAAAAGGCACCAAGATCAGCGTGTACAGAGCTGTCGTCCTCACCACCCTGCTGTACGGTTCCGAGTCCTGGGCCCTCTACCGCAGCCAACTACGACTCCTCGAACGCTTTCACCAGCGCTGCCTGCGTACCATCCTCAGCATTCACTGGAGTGACTATGTCACCAACGTCGAGGTCCTTGAACAGGCGGAAACTGTGAGCATCGAGGCTTTGCTGCTGCGGACACAGCTTCGCTGGGCGGGGCACGTCTCCAGGATGGAGGATCATCGCCTACCCAAGGCCTGTTCGGCGAGCTCGCCACTGGACACCGAGACAGAGGGGCACCAAAGAAGAGATACAAAGACGGTCTCAAGAAGTCACTTAGTGCCTGCCAAATCGACCACCGCCAGTGGTCTTCGCTTGCTGCGGACCGTGACACCTGGCGCTCCACCATTCACAAGGCAGCCGTCTCCTTTGAGGACTCTCGCAGAGCTAACCTTAAGGACAAGCGGCTCAGAAGAAAAAACAGAGCTGTCGTAACTCAGAACCCTGACCAGACCTTCCCCTGCAGCCACTGCAGTCGAACCTGCCTGTCCCGGATTGGCCTCCGCAGCCACGAAAATGCCTGCAGACGACGTGGGCAAGCCCTATAGAATCTTCGTTCGCGAAGTGAAGCCAAGAGAGAGAGAGAATATATTGGCAGTCACCTTTTTGGTCTGGATTGATATATATATATATATATATATATATATATATATATGTGTGTGACCGAGCCGAGGGGATGTAATGATGTGCAGGTAGTGTGGGTGTATTTGACAAAAGGGAGCTAACTCTTGTCCATGGTTCTCATTCTTTTATTTTATGACCAACAAAAAGCAATACAGGGCATTCGACCCGCAGTCCAGTTTCCCGCAGAAACACAGTGAACTTGAATACTCGATGTGACGCCGGCACGCTACTAGCTATATGCACTAATACTAGTACGCAAATAGTCGTCTGCTACACGCCGGCCGGATGCTCGGCTTTAAATAGGCATAGCGCGGGCCGCTTAGAGAGCAGCTCTCTCACGGAGCCGAAACGATTCGGCCAGACAAAGAAAAGAGCGAAAACTGTGCTAGTTCCAACCTGAATAAACTTTAATAACTAACGATCTATACGTTCAATACTAATAAATCTTAGCATTTCCGAAAGAGAATTTAAAGGGCTTGTCAATGAACTAAATCAGGAAAAGCTTAACGCTAAACTGAATTTAATATGAATTTTTAATGACCGTCACACAAGCCAAGTGAAATGTGAAAAAGCATGAAAAACGTAAATCTAACTAAGACAGATTACAGACCGTACAAAACCAAATAGATATTCTAAAAGCAGGAACTGTGCTGAATCTAATGACTATCGAAACAGCTTTCTACGTTTACTAGAACGGAAGCTATGAGGCTTCAAAAATAAACAAAAGACACAAGTTGCAAAACCATTACTACAACAGAAGACTCGCCGCGCCACGCAAGTGGTGCCGTCGCGGCTAGCGGCTGAACGGGGAACCTAAGACGTGGACTAAAAATAGCTACATGGGGCCAGAGGCATATGGCGCTCTGCTACATCCCCAACAGCTCTAACACTACAGCGTCCTCGCTGTAGGTTAAACAAATCAACATAAAACATTTCTGCAAAATCAATACTGCGTGCACGCAACAAACAAAACAAAGTCCACATCACTAATGTAGTTAATCTAGACCAACGCCCTTGTCCACACATTTACTGTTGCAGACTAGATACCCCGAGCCATTTCTTCAAACTCAGCTTGCATAGCAAAATACTTGTTGCAGGTTACAGCCTTAGGACTAACCGCGGAATTCATAACCTGAACAAAGTGAGCTAAGTAGAAAAATGAAAGTCAGTCACTAAGCCAAGTCACTGTAAATAGTGAAAGGAATTGAAACACACATCCTCAATCCAACAGTCCATTTAAAACTAACGGTCCTTCCATTTCCTTCAAACATATTACGATACTAAAACGCATTGCACAGAATAAAACAAAAATCAATAAACAATAAAAAAAAAAATCAATGTCTCTGGACTCAAATAGAGCACAAAACTATCATAATATAATATACTACTGTTCAAGCCACCGTGGGTCATTGTTTCAATCACTGGTCACTGAAACGGACTGCAGACGAAGTAGTCCCGCGAGTAGTAACTGTCCTAAGGACAGAAAATGTTTAAATGAACACAAAGTTAGTTAGTGTGCAGGCTTTGCCTTCTGCGCCAGCCGCTCGGAGTGGCGCACAGCCACAGTCGGTCTTGTTTTCTCGACAACCCTGGTGGGTCTGGAACCTGATACAAGACCCTTAGGTGGTACAGGAGGGCTGTCACATCTCATGGTTGGCTCTGCCTGTCCGTAGTCCGGATGCACACGTTTCAGTTGGTCGAGGTTTCGGGTGCTCTCTCGACCACCATCACGCGGTCGGATGCAGTAGACGTCGGTGTTAGGATATGGCTGACGCGTCACCACATACACGTCTGGTCGGTAGGGATGCTGGATTTTGGTGCGGCCCGACCCATGGTATTTTATAAGCACCAAGTCGCCAGGCTGAAGACCAGGAGGTTTGGCGGCTTGGTCTACAGGCTTGTTTCGTTTGGCAGCAGCCCGGTCCATATTCTCTCGTGCTCGATGATTGGTGGGAGGGACAGTCTTTCGGAGATGTTTTTCCCACTCGATGGGGCCCTTAACCATCAGAGCAGGAGTCCCTAGCAGCCGATCAACGTTCAGGTGTGGCTCTCGGCCAAACATAAGCCGGTACGGGGAGAACTTGGTGATGGAGTGGGGCGTACAGTTGTAAGCAAGGACCAGTTCTGGCAGGTGTTTTGGCCAGTGTCGTTGTTGGTCCCTGTTGAGGCTGCGTAGGAGGTTGATCAAGGTGCGGTTGAATCTCTCGCACTGCCCGTTTCCTTGGGGATGATAAGGGGTAGTGCGGCTCTTCTTGATGTTGTACTCGCTGCACAGAGCCTGGATAATCTCTGCCTCAAAGCTGCCTCCTCGGTCGCTGTGGAGTTGTTCCGGTGGCCCATACTTGTTGAACCACTCACTGATGAGCTTCTTGGCGGCGGTTAACGCTGTCTCGTTGCGGGTAGGGATGGCTTGGGCGAATTTGGTAAAGACGTCTGTCATTACCAAGACATGCTCGGTACCATCAGAAGCCATCTCAAGTGAAATAAAGTCCACGGCCAGAATCTTGTTGGGGCGACTGGCTGTTAGACGACCTTGTGCAGAACTGTGTTGGGTGGAGGGCCGAGCAAGAATGCATGGTTGGCACTTGGTAAGGTGCTCTTTCACTTCCGCATGCATTCCCGGCCAGTACACTCGGGACTGTAGCAGCTGCATGGTGCGGTCGTACCCTTGATGGCCCATCTCGTCATGAACTGCCTGAATGGCCTTCAGGCGAAGGGGAAATGGCAAGACCAATTGGCCGAGTTGTCCGGTGTCTAGGTTGCGACACTGGCGGTGAAGCACACCTCGTCCATCGATGTAGAGCCGGTCGAACTGGCGGACGAGCGCTTTCAGAGCAGGCTGGTCTGGAGGCACAAGCGGCTTCTGTGGAAACACTGTGAGTACTGGCCCGATGATATGGTCGGCCAGCTGCATCTGCCGTAATTGGTCAGGTTCCGCTGCTGAAGTGTCGGACTTATCTTCTCCTGGTCTATGGATAGGCAGGACAGGGGCGACTTCCATGGTGGGGTTTGCTGCTAGGCGTTCGCAGCGCTGCTCCGCCGCCTTGGCATAGAGGGCAGGTGGAATTGCGACGCCTCTGCATCCCGGTCCATGGACTGTGGACAGTGGAGTAGCAGTCACGACGACTTCGCTGCAGCATGCGGCAATGTTTCCATCACCCGAAGCAGTGTCACTGGGGGGTCTTGAGAGGGGATCGGCTGGGTTGCGTCTGCCTGGCTCGTACTTGACGTCGAAGCTGAAGGGTGAGAGTTGGGCTGCCCAACGCTGTTCGATAGCCCCCAGCTTTGCCGTCCGATGGTGGATTAGGGCACTGTTGTCAGTGATGAGAGTGAAGTGCGACCCAATCAGGTAGTGCCTGAACTTGTCAGCTATGGCCCATTTCATGGCGAGGAATTCTAGCTTGAAACTGCACTGGTGCGACTGGTAGTATCGGTGTTCTGGTGGGCGAAGGCGACGACTGGCGTAGGCAATGGGTTTGGTGCGGCCGTCTTCCTGCTTCTGTGACAGAATCGCACCAAGTCCATTCTGACTAGCATCGGTCTGCACGATGAACGGCTTGGAAAAGTCGGCATACGCCAGCGTAGGTGCAGTTGTCAGCGCCTCCTTCAGTTTCTGGAACGCAGCGTCATGTTCCGGACCCCAACAAGCGGTGATGTTGGATGACTTCTTCCTGGAGTTCGCACTTGACTGCGCCACGAGGTCATGAAGAGGCCCTGCGATCTGGGCGAACCCACTGACGAAGCGCCTGTAGTAGGAGGCAAACCCCAGGAAGCGACGAAGTTCTGTTGTGGTAGTTGGAACCGTCCAGTTCTTGACCTCCGAAATCTTCTCGTCCTCGCATTGGATACCATCAGCCGAGATGGTGTGGCCCAGATAGCTGACCTCGCGGGGCAAGAACTGACACTTCTCACGGCGCAACTTCAGCCCGGTGTCAGCTATCCTCTTCATCAGCTTGTGCAGATGGCCCAGATGCTCTTCAAACGTGCGCGAGTATACCAGGAGGTCATCCAGGTACACCAACACATGTTCAAAAAGGAAATCTGACATGACCCTCTGCATGAGCCGCTGAAAGGTTGCTGGAGCTGAAGTCAACCCGAATGGCATACGCGTGTACTCATAGAGGCCAAACGGGGTGCAGAAGGCAGTCTTAGGCTGGTCATCCGGGTCCATCGCTATCTGGTGATACCCACATGCGAGGTCGAGTGTAGAGAAGTACTTGGCACCAGCGAGAGCGTCGAACGACTCCTGGATCCTGGGCAGGGGGTATGCGTCACCAACAGTCTTTGCGTTCAACCTCCTGTAGTCGACGCAGAGGCGAAGACTGCCGTCCTTCTTTCGGACCAGGACCACAGGCGAAGCGTATGGGCTGTGGCTCTCGGTGATGACACCTGTCTCCTTGAGGCCCTGCAGATGTTGACGAACCTCCTGCAGCAAGTCAGGACGGATGCTTCGGTATGGTTGGCTGACTGGAACCTCGTCGACTGTGGGAATTTTGTGGCGGACGACATCTGTGTACCCCAGGTCTCCATCTCCTGCCGAGAAGACGTGACGGAACTCTCGAAGTAGGGACTGTAGCTGGATACGCTCACTTTCGGTACCTGCGAAGTCAGGAAACTCGAAATCGTCGACTGGAGGTGGGGGAGATGGTTCCTGATGGTCTTCTTTGCTGCTGACAGAGATCTCGTTGCAGGAGATGGTGATCTGTCGTGTTTCTTCACTCACCACCGAATTGACGACTTCCAGCACGGCCACTGCAGTCCGCGGGCTAAGGACGATCAGCTCATCGGTGAGGTTCGCTACCCGCACGACATGCCTTCTGTCCTCCCCCTTCATGAGGGTGGGGACAAGCAACAGGCCGTGGGGCAGAGGTGCAGCCAGACGTGACGCTAACAGCAGGCTGCCATCAGCGTAGCGAGGACCTGTTACGTTGATGCTGGAGAGAGTGTGTGGCTCGACCTCGATCCTGCCCGTCGTTCTGGCGATTTTCATTTCTGGGCTGCGCTTGTCCTTTGCTGCCTTGATGATGGGCGCTAGCTGATCTGGTGATGTCTTGCAACGCCCAAGAATGTTCATACCTATCAGTGCCGGAGACTCACGCTTGCTGGGAATGGTGTCCTTCAGTACGAGTACGGGAACATTGTCTATCCTATTTTCAAAAACGGTCACATTTACTACTATAAGTCCACAATACTCTATGGGCAATCCATTTGCCGCTGTCAGCGTAATAAAGTTCGCCGGCATGATCGTGGCGTCGAGATGTTGTCGGACCCAAGCTTCGGTGACGGTGGTGACCTCGCTGCCCGTGTCGATCAAAGCGTCCAACTGTTCATTATTAAACTTGACACGGCAGACAGGGCGCTGGCCCACTAATCCAGGATAGCTTGTGCCCCCCGTTGCCTGACCACAGACAACGGGGGTCTCTAGTTTTCCTGTGGTGGCTGTGGTGGCTGCATCGAAGGCTGCTGCACTGATGGCTGGTAGGGAGCCTGCTGAAGATATGCAGGCTGTGGGTGAAACTGGTGTGGTGCCTGGTACTGGGGTGGCATGTGAGAATATGGGTACGCAGGAACAGTCTGGAAGAATGGCTGTGGTACCGGGGCGTGATGGGACTTGTAACCTCCCCGACCCTGCTGTCCTCGCATGCCCCGACCTCGTCCTCGGAGACCTCCACCATGGCCGCCTATCCGCTGCTGGTACTGTTGTTTGGCCTGGCAGTCAACTTCTCGGTGCCCAGGCTGCTGGCACCAGAAGCAACGGAAGACCTTGCTGTGGTGGAGGGGTTGAGAGGTTGAGGCTGGCTGCCGATGACTGTCCTCCAGTCTTGCAGTCAAAGCGGCCACTGTGAGTCGCAGCTCCTCAATCGTCTGGCTCATAGGCGCTCCCAGGGCTGCATCCGAGTCCGGATTCTCGCGAACCCAGCGGCGGGCCTCGTCCCTAACAGCCAGGAAGGTGGTGTTGCCGTCTTGCCGCACCAGGCTACGGAGGTGTGTCCGCAGCGCGGGCGAGATGACGCCGTCCACAAATCGATCCCGCAGGATCGTCGCAGGCACTACCCCTGGTGTAGCTTCGTTGGCCTGATTGGCCAGGGCCGACAAGGCTTGGGCGTAGGTCAGGAGGTCCTCAGTGACCCCTTGTCTTCTGGCGTGGAGCTTGTTAAGTCGATCAATGACTGGGTACGATTGCACAAAGGTGCTGGCTATGATGTCGACTACCTGCGCTGCCGTAGCCCGCTGGTCTGCTGGCCGAACCAGGACTTCCTCCTCAGCTGCGCCACGAAGGAAGCTGATGATCCATTCCGCGCCCGTCTCCGCTGGGATGTTGTAGGCACGGATGGATCGCCTGGCCGCGTCAACGAAGCTGGCAGCCGAGCATCCTGTCTCGTCTCCCGTAAAGGTGGGGAGATGTCGCGGCTGGATGGCTGGCTGCACGATGATATGGGGTGGAGGCTGTTGATCCCCCATGTCTCGCCCTGCTTGCCTTTCTTCTTCGTCGAGGCCCGGAGCCTGCTGCCTGCGTTGTTGCTTGCGCCGCCCTGTCATGGCCACCTCAGCATTTCACCCTGCATTGCTTTTTGTTGGTTAGCTCCCTTTCCCACGACATCCTGCTCGCAGCGCCAGTTGTGACCGAGCCGAGGGGATGTAATGATGTGCAGGTAGTGTGGGTGTATTTGACAAAAGGGAGCTAACTCTTGTCCATGGTTCTCATTCTTTTATTTTATGACCAACAAAAAGCAATACAGGGCATTCGACCCGCAGTCCAGTTTCCCGCAGAAACACAGTGAACTTGAATACTCGATGTGACGCCGGCACGCTACTAGCTATATGCACTAATACTAGTACGCAAATAGTCGTCTGCTACACGCCGGCCGGATGCTCGGCTTTAAATAGGCATAGCGCGGGCCGCTTAGAGAGCAGCTCTCTCACGGAGCCGAAACGATTCGGCCAGACAAAGAAAAGAGCGAAAACTGTGCTAGTTCCAACCTGAATAAACTTTAATAACTAACGATCTATACGTTCAATACTAATAAATCTTAGCATTTCCGAAAGAGAATTTAAAGGGCTTGTCAATGAACTAAATCAGGAAAAGCTTAACGCTAAACTGAATTTAATATGAATTTTTAATGACCGTCACACAAGCCAAGTGAAATGTGAAAAAGCATGAAAAACGTAAATCTAACTAAGACAGATTACAGACCGTACAAAACCAAATAGATATTCTAAAAGCAGGAACTGTGCTGAATCTAATGACTATCGAAACAGCTTTCTACGTTTAGTAGAACGGAAGCTATGAGGCTTCAAAAATAAACAAAAGACACAAGTTGCAAAACCATTACTACAACAGAAGACTCGCCGCGCCACGCAAGTGGTGCCGTCGCGGCTAGCGGCTGAACGGGGAACCTAAGACGTGGACTAAAAATAGCTACATGGGGCCAGAGGCATATGGCGCTCTGCTACATATATATATATATATATATATATATATATATATATATATATATATATATATATATATATATATATATATATATATATATATATATATATATTGTGTGTGTGTGTGTGTGTGTGTGTGTGGCTACTCACCCTGTACAGTGAGTCATAAACTCAAACAAACAAACAAACAAACACACTAGCGTACATACGAACCAACGAATGAACGAGCCAGCGGACGAACCAAAGGGCCGTCGAACAAACAAACAAACTAACTAACTAGAAAATGAAACTTGGTTGGCTTCTTTCTTAGAAATTCAGTGTCCCATGCTCGTAATTATAAAATATTGTAAATGTCCTTGCCGTGAAGTAATTTATTCCCTTGGTAAGAATTGACAGAGTTAGCTTAGCGTGTTTACTAAAAACCTGCCCAGTGAGCGAAAGAGTCTGGCCAATGGTTGCATGAGGACCATTGGCGCATTGACGGCACCAGCCCAGTTGTGAGTTGCATGAGCGAACGCAAGTCCTGGGCAAGCCACTAACCCTTTTCATCCTGATACACCCATTGCTTCACGAAATAGATTTGACTATGATAGTTCAAGGGTGGTGACAGAATAGCTTGGTGCCACCACCTTGAACTAAAACGGTTGCTCTATCTCCTAATCTGTCGTGTAAATTTCATAGGACAATGAGCAAATTTTAAAAACAATCAGCCTTCGGATGTACTGGGATAAGCCAGGTGCTCCGCTATGAGCGGAGCACCTTGCCTAGTCAGTGGCTTGCGTAGGACTGATTTCAAATCTCGCTCATGCCGCCACTGAAGACATACGTGTGACATACGACATGATGTAACTATAATGATAAGTAGTGTAAACCTTGTTATCACCCTATCATTCTGCAAAAGGTCATTTTTGAGAAACTGATTTATTTATCAGAAAACAGTAACGCAGTAAAGTCTCTTATCTGTACGATTAACCCCTTTCCTGCCACTGCATGGACGTATATTTTGTTTAGTCCGAAATCTTTGTCAGTTGCAAGCTGGCCACAACTGACCACGGGTCATATGGACACTACAAACTGATCTCAGCAAGAGGCATAGATCCTCATGAGCCCCCGCATTCGCGGGGCTCATGAGGATCTATGCCTCTTGCAGTTGGATCATGTTCACTTTTTGTCGGCAGTCAAGGGGTTAACCTGCTCTTATCTGCAGGATTAAGTCAGTGCTGGTCATTCAAGACGTTCTTATCATTTTTGTCCCTCAGAAACTGAAAGACGATGCAGATTTAAATAAAAGAATACAAAAGTGTTTTTCCCCGGGGTAGAATACTAAATAAGTCAAGTGCGGAAAAAGTACATGGAAGTGCATTTTTTTTTTTATAAAATTGTTTATCGTGTTTTCTTTACGATAGAAATAAAGCTCGGTTTCATTTGACGTTCCAGGAAGGTGTTCATGAGAAACCGACACTGTGTGCTGGTCTGTGATTTTGGACCTCACGGTCTAGAACCGTAAGGTCCAAATTTATTTTATGTGCAACTGAAATCATAACATTTTATACCAATGAGTACACAGATACGGCGAATACCGCAACAACAAAAAAAAAAAAAAAAAAAAAAAAAGAGAGATGATTGACAATCTCATTGTACACCCACAAATAACACACAAAAAAGAGCTCTAGTGGGTATTATACTGTTTCTCCAATCAAGCGTTTGTTTCCAGTTTCCCTTATCCCCTTCCTGGCTGCCGCTGTACGTACACTGTACGTACATGTTTGTTTCTGAAATCTTGGTTCAATCAACGACCAAAAGCCAACGCCGTCCAAGAAACAGGGATACAAACTGGTCTCAGCAAGAGGCATATATCCTCATGAGCCCCCGCAGTCGCGGGAGCTCATGAGGATATATGTCTCTTGCAGTTGGATCATGTTCACTTTTTTCTCGGCAGTGAAGGGGTTAAGAAAGGTGGTTTCATAAACTAACGTCAGGACACGAAATGAACGGTTAGTTATTCCAGCCAAAACTGAACTGAAGTTTCACGAATTTATACAGACATAGCCTGTTCAGTGCCGAGAAAATGTAAACACCACCCAAGTGCAAGGGATATAGATCTTCATGAGCCCCCGCACTTGCGGGGGCTCACGAGGATCTTGCTGACTCCACTATGAATTCATGTTTCTGGACATCTAGTTGTTTGTTTGTTGTTGTTGTTGGGTTTTTTGTGCTCTCTTCATGATTAAATGGTTGCAGAAACACGCTCTACCTGAGCTGGCACTGAAAGGGTGAATGAGATAAACAGATTTTTTAAAGAGATAACTTTGAATTTAAGCCGAGAGGAAAGTGTAAAAATGTATGTTTGTCCTTTGAGAATAGTGATTTCATAAACTACCACCAAGACAATAAACTGTCTTATTTATGTTGCGCCCAAAGCTGAATTGTTACGAATTTTATACAGACGCAAGACTGAGACAAAAAGACCTTTGAGAAAAGCTGCGAAATTTCGAATTCAAGCGATCGAGAAGACAGTGTCTGGATCTATGCCGTTTAAGGAAATGACAAACGTTGAATTTAAGAGAAAGCTGAATAGAAAGGCTCGATTGATAAATATTATTAAATTAATATTGATATGCCATTTTCCTCAGCTTATGTCATAGTATAGTCTTTAAGTAGAGTGTGTGCTCACACGTAACATTTGTCTGTACCCCCAAGTGATGCGCAAAGGCCATCGGGCCGACGTAGGCCGCCGTTGGCCCCGCATGGCCTTTCCGCGGCGCACTGGGACATTGTTATTTGTGAGTAAAAAACGCACACGTTTCTTCCATTTATTATTTTTTTTTTAGCTTATATCACGGCAATATTTAGTTCATGTGCTCATATCTGATATTTGTCACACATCTTTAAATTCAGTGGAGTCTGGAGTGACATGATGAGCAACACCGCCGAGACTGAAGTGCACGCCGCCGGCTTGACCTTCGTGTGCAAGCCGGCGAAGTAGCCTGGAGCGGCATAGCGTCGGTTGTGAGCTAGTTATATTGAATAAAGCGGCGGCCATGCAGTCTTTCTTTGTGTCCGACTCTTTACCTGTTTAGCAAGACTTTAGAGGCATAGATTTTCATGAGCCCCTGCAGCTCTTGAACTACAGCTGCCACGACTGACTGAAATACTAGACCACGCCTCTTTCACTGCACGAGTGTCGATCTTTGACTTCAGTTTACATGATCTCAGTTCACTTACACTGACGATCGTCACTTCAGTTTCACTATGCCTCTGGAAGTGCAGCTGAAAGGGGACACACACACACACACACACACACACACACACACACACACACACACACACACACACACACACATATTCAATACTGTGACACACAGAGCACGCCTCTTTCACTGCGGCCACTAGTCCAGATGCGGAGAACAGAAAGGTGGACGGACATTAAACTGAAGCTACTGGCAGGTCTAATGTCTGTGATTAACCCGACGCTATCCTTTTGCTGTTGCAGTCGATCCCTTTCCCGCGACTTCACTAAGTGCTTTTCAAGCTTCCCTAAAATGTCAATGAGCGAACAAAGTACACTGAATTACGCCATTGTGCACACGAACCTAATACAAGAAAGTTGATCGTCACTTATGCTCAGTCTATGAAACCATTCAACATACTTTCATCTGCAAGAGGCATATATTCTCATGAGCCCCTGCATCCGCAGGGGATCATGAGAATATACACCTCTTGCTTGAAAAAGGAGCAACATCACTCACATCACAGCTTTTTTATTTAAACCATTGGGTTCCCGTGAGACCACGCCGTCTAGCCAGTCCGGAACTGGTAATCATAAATATTAATTCGACCTTCACCAATCAGTTGTGGGCATACCTATGCAAAGAGAGACACTGAGAGTTTAAAAGCGTAAAGTTAGGTAATTGTATGTACAACTTTTTTTTCAAGTCACCAGCGTGGTTAAAAAGATATGCACAAGTCTTACACTGCGCGAGACAACGCTGTGTTTCGAATTTTTTGGGACAGAAAAGGCAGGACTGACGTGCAGATTTCTAAGGAGACGAGCCTATTTTGAAGTTTATTTGCCAGAATTTAATGCAGAAAACAACGCAAGCAACAACAACAAAAAAACACACCTCTGGTTGATGGAAATACAATGTTAGTGTGGAGAACTCGGTCAGAAAAAAAAAGGCTGTGATGTTAATTAAAACTGTCTTGTGAAATAAAATTTGACCCTTTGATTGTCGGTAGCATTTTTAGTCGC
>BTPG01000002.1:120550081-120552581 GCA_036245525.1 Semisulcospira habei | reverse complement strand
AGTCAGAAGTTCGCGTGCTTTTTAACCCCTTCATTGCTAGTGGTTGCATTGCAAATTCAGCCTCGAAGATTCCCAGCCGTCAAAAGGCGCATGGCTACCAAGTGGTTTCAGCAAGAGGCATAGATCCTCATGAGCCCCCGCAATTGCGGGGGCTCATGAGGATCTATGCCTCTTGCAGTTGGATCATGTTAGAAAGACAGGTGGTATTGGATTTTCTCGGTAGTTAACGGGTGAAATGAGTCATATCATGTCTCTGACTTCAAGAGGTCGTTGAAAACTCACCTCTTCAAACTTTACTTTGAATAACTGCCAGTGTTTGATGCCTTAGTTGTAGTTCTGCAATCCTCCTTGTTTAGACTGAATGTTAATTAGAATATAAATTATTATGTATGTATTGTTGTTTAGTTTATTGTAAAAGTGGTGTGTTCGGGCATTGTGCTTTGTTTGTTATGTGCATATGTCATTGTATTTTTATTTTTGTGTACAGATTGTAAAGCGCTTAGAGCTTTTGAGTAAGATTAAGCGCTATATAAATACTCATTATTATTATTATTATTATTATTATTATTATTATTATTATTATTATTATATTTTAATGTCGTCAATTTTCTCGGCGTAACTGCGTGGATGAGCGGTCAAAATACGTCAATCTGCGCACACGTGAAGCGCATAGGTCATATACCGTTATAATCTTTATAAAAATGTAAATCAAGTGAATAGTAATGTGGAAATGTTATCTTAGTTATTTCCTTTCATAAATGTCTTAGTTCAGCTACAACTGAAAGGGAACAAAAAATTGGAAAAAGGGGTCATAAAACACATTGTCGATGTTGTCATCAGTATCGCTGTCGGTGTCACACACACACAGAGTCACACACACACACGCACACACACACACACACACACACACACACACACACACACACACACACACACACACACACACACACATACACACACACACACACACACACACACACACACACACACACATACACACACACACAAATTAGGAATCATTGACCCCTCCAGGGCCGGATCCGTACTACAGCATCCCCCCCCCCCCACCCCTCGGCTGGCATCAAACTATTAATAAGTGTGTTTAAAATTGAGTTGTAACGCTTGTGTTTAAATGCCGTACGTAACACCAGTTAGAAACTTTCAAAAACGTCAGAAGAACAGTTTCGGTTGTGGTGTTTTGATATATACTGGACCCAGTCAACAGAAAAAAATAAAAGTTGAGCACCCCCTTTCAAAATTGATTGATCCGGCGCTGCCTTTATTACCGAGAAAAAAAAAATCAACCTGCCCAGCAGCAAGATGCATAGATCCTTATGACCTCCCGCAGTTGCGGGGGTTCATGAGGATCTATGCCTCTTGCCGAAACCATTGTGGATCCATGTTCCTTTAGGACCTTTGTCGTTGAATTTACAATGATTTCCAAAACACGGACGGTCAGCGTTCACTGGCAGTAAAAGGGTTAATTTGAACATGTGAAGTGCACACTGCAGGAAGAAAGCGAACCCGGCACAGCAGGAGCAAGGACAATAATCTCTTCTTTCCGGCCACGCGCGAAAATGGAGCAAGGGTGAGGAACGGGTGGGTTGAAAGTGGGCGGTGAGACCTGTTCCGTTTAAACAGGTTTTATTGATCAAAAGTAGCGGTGGTGTGGTGCTGGGGGTACGGGTAGCTTTTTCTTTGTAACTGCAGGCACATAAACGCTCTGTCTGTGTATGTGTGTGTGTGTTTGTGGAGGGGGGATGCTTGCGCGCGCGCTTGTGTGTGTGTGTGCGTGCACGCGCGTCTGTGTGTTTGTATGTGTGTGTGTGTGTGTGTGTGTGTGTGTGTGTGTGCGTGCGTGCGTGCGTGCGTGCGTGTGCGTGCGTGCGTGCTTGCGTGCGTGCGTGCGTGCGAGTGTGCCACACAGAGACACGCGCTTGTGTAGACACACAAACACACGCAGTGTGAATCCGCGCGTGTTTTTTGTTTTTGTTTTTGTTTTTTTGGGTTTTTTTGTGCGTGTGTCTTTGGTTTTGCGTTCGACATATTGTACTTTTGTGTATTTGCGCGGACGAGTTGTTGAAAGGAGTAGGGGGGAAGGGGGGGTAGGTAGGGTTGGAGGGGGAGGGTAGGTAGGGTTGGATGGGGGTTGGGGGACTGGGGGGGGGGGCTAATCTGCGTCTTTCTAATACACGTATGTATGTTGAACAAGCAGAGACGAAGGCGGGAAATGTAAGGTTTACCGTCCTTTGTCACATACACCCGCCAGTACCCCGAGTACTTGTGACCTGGTAAGTGCATGGACTCGGGTGACGGCTGACGGGCGAGGGACAGAGGGTGGAGGGGGGAGGGGAGTCTTCAGAACGGAAGGGTTTGTTGACTGAGAGAATACAATTTCAACTGAAACCCTTCACTGCTGGAAAACGTGAACATCACCCTACTAGTAATAGCCGGCATAGAGCGATATGAGCCGCTGTAAGCGCGGGAGCTAATGAGGTTC
>BTPG01000002.1:120540081-120545081 GCA_036245525.1 Semisulcospira habei | reverse complement strand
CTGTGTCTCTTGCTATCACCAATTTGCATCCATTTTGGGGGGGGGGGGGGCGGCTTAGGTGTTGTTTAGCGTTAACTCATTCAGCCCGACGGCCGTATTTCCCAAAGTTTGGAGGCGTCATATACTGAATGACTATGCACCAGTTGCAGGAGATGGATCGACCATGATAATTCAAGGGCAGTGCCAGATTAGCTTGGCGCCTGTCGGCGCCAAGCTAATCTGGCACTACCCTTGAATTATCATGGTCGACCCATCTCCTGTTGTAGTGCGTCAGGGCTGAATGGGTTAAACTTACAAAGGTTTCAAGAACGCATTTTGCGTCCACTGGCAGATAAGGGGTTGCGGTTTCAAGCCAACGCTTGTTTTTTCAGGTCTGACTGAAGACTATCATCACCTGGAGACAGTCATCACTTGACAGGTCCGTCATGGGCGGCTACCATCACACGTTCGGCATCAGAAAAAACGGGGCGTGCGTCGCCACCTTCTGCTCCTTCGAAAAAGAAGCGTTCGCCAGGGGATGCCAGTGGCACGTCCACAAGGGAAGATTGCAATCTACGCACGACAGTGAACTGAGAAAAGTTATCGTAAAAGTCTGTCGAGATCGCACAGAAAGTCACAAGACATGCGAGGCAGAGATGGGAAAATGGGATTTTCTTGAAAAGGTTCTGAGAAACTGCCCAGACCTAAAAGGATTCGAACTCTGCAGGACTTATAAAGCAGAGGTGGATGAACCTTGCACGAAGTGTTTCAGCGCTTTCTCCAAAAAATGCGACTTGGCTGTGGAGGAAGGGACACCCGTGATAATCCAGGACAGAATGGAGCAAGGGATTCACACGTTAATGGACCTTGACACTTTTGAAGCCGAAGACGTTGGGCGCAGTTTGCAGTCTCATCCTCTCTGCTTCAGTCTGGCGCAGGCAAGTTACCGCGTTTCTGACGGCAGTAAAGTGATCACTGAAATAAGAGGCGTGAAACTGTCCGCGGAATCTGGCAGCAGTAGCGGCAGTGGTTCTTGCTGCATCTTGCTGACGTCCTTGACTGTCCACTCAGAAGCGAGGGAGTTTGGCTGGAAAGACCGGGGAAGCGCGGGAATCGAGGCTTTTCGGGAGGTTGAGAGGAAGCTGTGCTACATCGCCGCGCCTCCAGCTGCTCCTAGAAGAAGAAAGCCATCTGCGCCTCCGCCGGAAGACGAAGAACAGCTCGAGGATGGTGACGGAATAGCTTGGCGCCCGGAGGCGCCAAACTATTCTGGCACCACCCTCGAGCCACACAGTTTCATGCAAGATGACTCGAAGCAGTTTGTCGCACCATTCACGGAGCAATATGGTTTGCCGATACAGCAGCAGTACACCCTGCCACAGCCAACATCTCCATCGGGAAAGCTCCCGGCTCTGCGTGCCCAAAGAATGGAGCAGATGTTTTCGAAGGACAAAGAACATTCAGCGCCAAAACAGCTCTCACCGCGAAGCGTCTGCCCATCGCAGGAACTGTTCTGGGGGCAGAAAGTGCAGCAGTCAACGCACTATCGCTTCTCCACGTCTCCACAAGAAGGTTGCCCAACAATGCAGCACGTGTTTTTGATGAACCGTGCCCCACAAATGCAAGAGCTACATTCTTTACCTGCTGATCCGACGAAACTGAAGATGATGCACTCCAAACCAGGCGAGCAGACGTCTCCCACGTTCACGGATGCAGATTTCGGGATGCCTCCCACTTACGAGTCTGTGGTGCTCGGAACCGAAGGACAGGGCTTCCCTCCGCCCTACTCTGAAACTTGTCGGGACTCCGCCTTCCCTTTCGAGTGACGTAATATTAGTTATTGCGAGCGGGGCTTCGCGACAGTGACCTTTGTAAGACGAAGGTCAAATGAACACGTATACCCCGAAGGCGAAGGGCGTTTTTTTGTGTGTTTTGTGTGGCACAAAGCTGCCGCGAAGTCACACTGCAGGAAACTTTTTAATTCATTCTACCCCAGACACATCACAGCAAGATATGGACCGACCATGACAGTTCAAGGGTGATGCCAGAATAGCTTGGCGCCTAAGGGCGCCAAGCTATTCTGGCATCACCCTTGAACTATCATGGTCGATCTGTCCTGCACTGCGCTGCAGTCTTCAGAGGACAACTACAAAATTTGGGGATTTCGGTCTTGGGGTACAATGAGTTAAAGTCAGCCAACCAACTGTCCCTCCGGAGCATTGGAGCGAAATCGTTGCCTGGGCTAATACGAGCTCAGACAAAGCCGCTAGGACTATGACAGGCAGGTACTGGCTATTGAAAATTACAAACCTCGATCCAGCGATTGTTTTTTATGAGGAGTTCGTCGCTGAGGCTTGCGCCAATGGAAAAATGCGCGTGACACTAGAAGGAAACATATTTGTCACGTATTCCAGAAGAAAAACGATATTGAAGCCGGATGTTATCCGGCTTCAACATTTTTTTTTTCTTCTGGAATATTTTGCTGACCAAGACACTGACTGTCTTTTATCCGCTGGAATTTAACAGAATGATTTATGCTAATCTGTGATTTGGGAATATCCGGTGATGAAATCAAATCCAAATATTTCCGGCAGTCGTTCACTGATAGCGGACGCCGACTGTGTTTCTAAAATCTGTGTTAATCTTACTCCAAAAGATCCCCAGCAGTGAGCGTGGATACAAGTGGTACCCGCAAGAGGCATAGATCCTCATGAGCCCCCGCAAATGCAGCTGAACCTCTTGCAGCTGAATTGTATTCACATTTTATTGGCAGTGAAGGGGTTAAAGCATGGCAGCTATGGACGTCAATTAGCGGTTTTACCTTCTCGCTTTTATGATCTAATGGCTTTTGCCCATCGTGGACCAAGACACTGATCATTCTTTAGTCTTTATCCACGGGAATTTATCAAAATATTGTGCGCTGATCTGTGATTTTGGACTATCTGATGAGAAACAATCAAAGCATTGAAATTGGCGTGAATGTCACTGGCATCAGTGACTTCAACTGTAAATTAATCATATTATTTCCGTAACCCTGCTCCCCTCGCCCTCCCTCCCTCCACCCCAACCCCCCCCCCCACACCCCCTTCCAAGAAAAGAAAGTGTAAGGGGGTAGGGCGGGGTGGGGGGGGGGGAGAGGCAATGTGTATCCAATGAGTATCCCCCCCCCAAAAAAAAAAAAAATACAAAAATAAATAAATAAATAAATAAATAAATACATTTTGGAGAGATTTTTTTTCTTTCGGAAACAAATCTTCTTTTCTTTTTATTTTATCTTTTTAAAATTAAATATTTTAGAAGAAATAAAACTGGCATGAGATTTTGAGCTTTACGTTAAAGTCACTCTTGGTATCAAAATTTATTGAAATCGATCATTTTGTATCAGAAGGATTGAATCTCCCGACTGCATTGTCTCAATGTTTGTACGTATTGCATTGTGTGATATATATTTTAATTGAATTTTGCTCCATGACCGTGATATATAGCATACATTGTGTTCTGGTCTGTTATTTTGGATCTTACGGCTCTATGCCTCAAGGGCCAAAGTCACAGAACACAACAAATGTCTGAAGGAGAGCTTGAACAAAACTGAAACCTGATGATGTAATGGCTTTGTGTGGATGAGCCATTCGACTGAATCAGTACCTTTAAGTACATAATTCTACATATATGTATGATCTGCATGAACGATTTGCAATATTGTTAGATCTGATTAAGTGTGCTTTTCTGTGCTTTTGGACCTTACGGCCTAAGGCCGTAAGGTCTAAAATCACAGACCAGCACACATCGGTGTTATATAATTTTGTATGTGTGCCATATACAACAAAATGTGTATCATATTTATCATACTATGCTTAATATGAAATTAACCCATTCAGCCCTGAGGCGGCACTACAACAGGAGATAGGTCGACCATGATACTTCAAGGGTACTGCCCTTGAATTATCATGGTCGATCCATCTCCTGCAACTGGTGCATAGTTATTAGATGACGCCTCCAAAATTTGGGAAATACGGCCGTCGGGCTGAATGAGTTAAACGCACTTGCTTTACTGCCACAGAACAAACGATTTACTGAACAAATTGTGTGCTCTCTAGTCAGTGGTTTTCAACCCGTTCAGAAGCAACAAATAACTGTATTGCCGTGTATCTTCCTTGTTGGGTCAGATTTTTCCCCGTATGGAGACGGATTTTCCGCTGAGATAAACTGTAACTTCAAATGTTCTTGTTTTCCTCGTGTTCAGCGTAAATGTAGAGGAACAAACTATCTTGTTCCTGGTTGAACTTCCTAACTAGGTCACTGTCGCTCTAGTGACGTTTCAACAGTTATAAGTAAATGAATCAATCAATCCATCAATCAATCAACCAACCAACCAACCAATCAATCAATCAATCGATCGATCTATCATCAATCAATCAATCAGTCATCAATACATCCCTCTTCTCACCTCCTTTTCTTCTCTATAACTGTGTAGCGTTTGCTCCGAATTTCTCAGTGCCTTAGTAGTACTATGACAATAACGGGAAATGACCTTTCAAGCAGAAAGTTCTTGAAATGACGTATAGCAAGCTTTTCCCAGCTATGCCTTACTCGATCAGAATATGTTATGGTATGATGCTGGAAGCAGTTATCTGATGTGTTCTTTTTTTTCTGTGTATTTTTATTTTAACCCCTTGACTGCTTCTGACGATACCACTACGCGTTTTTTCGACCGAACGGTATCGTCAGTAGCAGTCAACGGGTTTAACCCATTCAGCCCTGACGCACTACAGCAGGAGATGGGTCGACCATGATAATTCAAGGGTAGTGCCAGATTAGCTTGGCGCCTGTCGGCGCCAAGCTAATCTGGCACTACCCTTGAATTATCATGGTCGATCCATCGCCTGCAACTGGTGCATAGTCATCAGATGGCGCCTCCAAAATTAAGGAAATACGGCCGTCGGACTGAATGAGTTAATAACGCCATTGTTCATAAAAATGGGCTGGTTGATAGGAGATGTCCGCGAGAAATAAAACACACG
>BTPG01000002.1:120370081-120530081 GCA_036245525.1 Semisulcospira habei | reverse complement strand
AGGGCAGTGCCAGATTAGCTTGGCGCCGACAGGCGCCAAGCTAATCTGGCACTACCTTTGAATTAGTCTTGGTCGACCCATCTCCTGCTGTAGTGCATCAGGGCTAAATGGGTTAAATGACGTCGTAATTTGTTTGTAAGTTGTAAACTGCAAACATTGGCCGGTCTCCTGTTTGCAGTGACAGAATAAGTCACATGATCACATGACATATGGAACCGAGAACAAAGTTTTCCCAAAGATAAGCTTTGAAAGGACTACTTTAAACACACACATGCGCGCACACAAACACACACTGACGTACACAAAGGCGCGCGCACACACACACACACACACACACACACACACACACACACACACACACACACACACACACACACATGCTCGCACGCATGCTCGCAAGAACACACCTAACACACACACACAAACACACACACGCACGCGCGCACACACACTTCACAAATCGAAAGAGTGTGTGTTTGTGTGTGTGTGTGTGGGGGGGTGGGGGGGGTGGGGGGGGGGTTAAGGGTGGTAGAGAGAGAGAGAGAGAGAAGGCGAAGTGCGAAACGAATTACTGGTAGGTCTGACAGGGTCTACTGTGTCAATGATACGCAACTGTTTTCGTTAGGCATCCGTACCAATGGGTTTTTTGCACATTTTAATCACGTTACGCAACGGACCGCCATAGGCACATTGCACTGGTTACAAATGTAAGAAGCTTAAAGGCCCACTTCCGCCGTAACTGTTCAAAGATACACCTCTGTAACAGATGGCTACGAAACACTACACACAAGTCTAGTTATAATTCATTTAGACACAGGACAATCGAGTTCAGCACACACCGTCTTAATATCAAGTAACCTGACAATGACTCCACAGGTGTGTCGACAAGGCATAACACACACAAATGGTGCTGAAATGTGTCTTCAGATTTATGCCTAATGGTACTTTCATCGCTGTTTTTGAATCAACTGTTTAAGAAATGATAATTAAGTTAAAGTTTTTGTTTTCATTATACAACTTGTTTAGCTAGGACTTTTTTTTTATAACTCTGCATTTTCCTGATTTTTTTATTTATTTTTTACTCAGGCAGATGCTTCTCCCTGTGCTAAATATAAAAGTGCGCACGTTTTAACTACGTCATAGGGTGGGATGAGAAGAGCTACTCTTAGCAACGTGGGGATGCCTCAGCACGCTCGGCTGGAAATCTGAGAACTTTGATCCACTATCTACAGCAACATTTTTCTCTCCGGATCAGGACTTTTCTATTGGGCTTTGTGTTCAAAGTCAATTCCACCAGCATTCTGGGGCAGAGGCGTGGGTTTCAAATGTAAAACTGCGCAAATTTGAACGACCTCGTAGTGCGCGCGGCGCTCTGCTGGTTACACTAGAGCTCAAGGAAACCCAACAAAAGCTTGTTTAAACCCACTTGTTTAATTTTCTTTTTTATTTAAACCCTTGACTGTTGGAATACAGCGCGAGAACACAAACGCATGAGGCACAGATCCTCATGAACCTCCGAAGATGCCTCTTGCTGACTTCACTTTGTATCCGTGCCCCTCTTCTTCTTCTTGATAATGTAGATGGCCCTAGAGTCAGGGTACTATCCCATAGCGGACGAACGCGGTTCTTTGACGTTGAGTTCACACATTCTACCCGGCCCAGGACCGACTGAAATCCCTAAATTTTGAAGTTGCCCTCTGAAGGACTGTATTAGCTTTATTCTAGTGCTGTATTCTGATACACTTCTACTTGAAATTAATTTGACCGATAGCCACGGTTCAAGGTTGGTGCCAGAATAGCTTGGCGCCTCAGGCGCCAAGCTATTCTGGCACCAACCTTGAACTAATATCATTGATCTATCTTCCAGTCTGTGATGCAGCCTTAATAATAATAATAATACCGTTATTGTGGGCAGTGGGCAGATGTTCACATCTGCACGGGACATAGACGACCCCGCCCTCCACGAGTCGCCTGCTGCCTTGCAGGCCTGGCCGCTTGGCTGCGGAAAGGCTAAGGGAGGAAACCCCTGACATCAAAGCCCCCGTGTCTCCGGGGAAGGCTTTTGAGCCAGAGACTAGGACAAGGACAGTCTGATATAAAACCTACGACCCGAGGACCTCGATGCCATCGTCCCAGCTTGCTAGGCCATGGCAGATGAACCAAGGGTTTAAAGGGTGGGGCCAGTACTGCGCACACTGCACTCCACCAAAAAGCTCCACTGCGCAGGCTTTAGGAAACGTCCACGGACCATGACACTGACCATTCCAAGTCCTGTAGCGATGGGCGAGGGGCGAAACGGCAGGTGAAAGATGTCACTGGAAGCCGCAGTCTCAAACCTGCATGCAGGCGGTTCAGGATATTGGTCGCCTGATGTTGACCTGGGGATGACAACATCACTCGGCACACCCTGAACGACCAAGCAGCCTTCTCTAGGGACAGCACTGCTTGCTCCACACGGAGAGGGGCCTAGAAAAGGTGGCCTAACCAAAGCTCGTCCCCTCGCAACCCCAGTTGGCTAGCCGCGGTCAACGGGCATCTTCTCCTGCGGTCAAAAAACAAGAAAGAATAACGGATCCACTCTCATGACGACCACGACCGGACTCAATGTAGCATGCTGGAACGTCCGAACCATGCTCGACAAAGCAGACAGCGGACGCCCTGAACGTCGCTCCGCCCTCATTGCCCATGAATTGCGGAGGTTAAACATCGACATCGCCGCGCTCAGCGAAGTACGCCTTCCGAACGAAGGCAGCCTCCAAGAACTTGGTGCTGGGTACACCCTCTACTGGTCAGGCAGGCCTGCATCAGAAAGACGGCTCTCAGGCGTGGGTTTCATGGTCAAGACATCCATTGCGACTAAGCTGGAAAACCTACCAACGGGCCACTCAGATCGCATCATGTCCATGCGCCTCCCACTGAGACACCAGCAACATGTCACCCTTCTCAGTGTGTACTCCCCAACCCTCCTGGCAGAGCCTGCTGAAAAGGACAAGTTTTACACTGACCTGCGCAGCCTCCTACAGAGTACCCCAGCAGACGACAAAGTCATCATCCTTGGCGACTTCAACGCCAGAGTGGGCCAGGACTCTGAAGCCTGGAAAGGAGTCCTCGGCAAGCATGGCGTCGGGAACTGCAATGACAATGGCCGCCTACTGTTGGAGTTCTGTGCAGAGCAGCAACTGGTCATCACCAACACTACTTTTCAGCAAAAGGACAGTCGAAAGACCACCTGGATGCATCCTCGCTCCAAACACTGGCACCTTATCGACTATGTCCTAGTGCGTCAGAGGGACCGCAGTGACGTCCTCCTCACCAGAGTGATGCCCAGCGCAGAGTGCCACACTGACCACCGCCTTGTCCGCTGCAAACTCAGGCTCCACTTCAAGCCAAAACCCAAGAAATGGGGCCCCGCCCCCCCAAGAAAAAGCTTGATGTTGCCAGCCTTCAGCGTGACGATGTGAAAGCTGCCTTTCAGACAGATTTACAGCGCAGGCTCAAAGACACAGCGGACCCAGTAGACTCCTCCCCTGAAACACTTTGGGAACAACTAAAAACTGCTATTGCAAAATCCTCTGCAGAAGTCTTGGGTTTCGCCAGAAAGAAGAACAAAGACTGGTTTGACGAAAACGATGTAGAGATCCAGGAACACCTAGCAAAAAAAAGAGCCGCCCATCAGGCTCACCTAGCCCAGCCTTCCTGCCCTGTGAAGAAGTCTGCCTTCCGCCTCGTCTGCAGCAGTCTCCAGCGCAAGCTCAGAGAATCTCCAGAATGAGTGGTGGACCAGACTTGCACAGAGGACCCAGCTTTGCGCTGACAATGGTGACTACAGGGGTTTCTACGAAGCACTGAAAGCAGTGTATGGCCCCAGGCACCTGGTACAAAGTCCCCTGCGAAGCGCGAACGGCCAGGCACTCCTCACAGATAATACCTTCATCTTGAACCGCTGGTCGGAATACTTTCAGAGCCTCTTCAGCGCTGAGCGCACTGTTCAAGAAGTAGTCGTCCTACAAATCCCACACCTCCCAGTAAAGGTTGAATTGGACGAACCGCCCACCGCTGAAGAGACCCTCACAGCCATCCATCAGCTCAAGAGTGGCAAAGCAGCAGGCATTGATGGAATACCGCCAGAGATCTGGAAACATGGAGGCACAGCACTGCACAACAAGCTCCATGACCTCTTTCTCTGCTGCTGGGAGGAAGGAACACTACCAAAAGATCTCCGTGATGCAGTCGTTATCACCCTGTACAAGAACAAAGGCGAGAAGTCTGACTGTTCCAACTACCGGGGAATTACCCTGCTGTCCATTGCTGGGAAAATCCTTGCAAGGCTGCTCCTGAATCGGCTGGTACCTGCCATCGCTGAAGACCAACTCCCAGAGGGCCAGTGTGGCTTCAGAGCAAACAGGAGCACCACCGATATGGTCTTCGTGCTGAGACAGCTACAGGAGAAGTGCCGCGAGCAGAACAAAGGGCTGTACGTAACGTTTGTCGACCTAACAAAAGCGTTCGACACTGTGAGCAGGCAAGGCATGTGGCAGATCCTGGAGCGACTTGGCTGTCCCCCAAAGTTCCTCAACATGATTGTCCAGCTACACGAGGACCAGCAAGGCCAGGTCAGACTCAACAATGCCCTCTCAGAACCATTCCCTATTCTCAACGGTGTAAAGCAGGGCTGCGTGTTGGCACCGACCCTCTTCACCATCTTTTTTAGCATGATGTTGAAGCAGGCCACAGTGGACCTCGATGATGACGATGCAGTGTACATCAGGTATCGTCTCGATGGCAGCCTGTTCAACCTCAGACGACTGCAGGCCCACACGAAAACCCTAGACCAACTGATTCGTGAGCTGCTTTTTGCTGATGATGCTGCCCTCGTTGCACACACAGAGAGAGCCCTGCAGCGCATCACGTCTTGCTTCGCAGATGCTGCCCAGCTCTTTGGACTCGAGGTCAGTCTTAAAAAGACAGAGGTCCTCCATCAGCCGGCACCCAAGACAGTGTACCGCCCTCCTCACATCACCATCGGCGAGTCTGAACTAAAGTCAGTGCACCAGTATACTTACCTTGGCTGCATTATCACGTCGGACGCCAAGCTGGACAAGGAGCTTGACAGCAGGCTGGCAAAAGCGAACAGCGCTTTCGGGCGACTTTTCAAGCGGGTGTGGCACAATCAGCAGCTGAAAACAGGCACCAAGATCAGCGTGTACAGAGCTGTGGTCCTCACCACCCTGCTGTATGGTTCCGAGTCCTGGGCCCTCTACCGCAGCCAACTACGACTCCTCGAACGCTTCCACCAGCGCTGCCTGCGTACCATCCTGGGCATTCACTGGAGTGACTATGTCACCAACGTCGAGGTCCTTGAACGGGCTGAAACTGTGAGCATCGAGGCTTTGCTGCTGCGGACACAGCTCCGCTGGGCGGGGCATGTCTCCAGGATGGAGGATCATCGCCTACCAAAGATCACCCTGTTCGGCGAGCTTGCTACTGGACACCGTGACAGAGGGGCACCAAAGAAGAGATACAAAGACTGTCTCAAGAAGTCACTTAGTGCCTGCCAAATCGACCACCACCAGTGGTCTTCGCTTGCTGCGGACCGTGACACCTGGCGCTCCACCATTTACAAGGCAGCTGTCTCCTTTGAGGACTCTCACAGAGCTAGCCTTAAGGACAAGCGGCTCAGGAGAAAAAACAGAGATGCCGCAGCTCAGAACCCTGGCCATACCTTCCCCTGCAGCCACTGCGGTCGAACCTGCCTGTCTCGGATTGGCCTCCGCAGCCACGAACAAGCCTGCAGACGTCGTGGGCAACTCCTATAAAATCTTCGTTCGCGAAGTCAAGCCAAGAGAGTGCTGCATTTACTATAGATTCGTGATGAAAAACAACTTCTTGGTGAGCAAAAGGTCCTCGGGCTGACGTAGCCTTGGATGACCCGCGCGCAGCCATGGGGCTATGCAGAGACTTGAGCGGCGGTTGTGTTAGATACCACGGTATACTGGATATCGCGTAATACTGAGGTCTGCCGACGTGCTCCAAAACCACAGACCAGAGCACAGAACGCGATCGACTGTAAGAGGCATAGATCCTCATGAGCCCCCGCGACTGCGGGGGCTCATGAGGATTTATGTCTCTTTCAGTTGATCGCGTTGTGTCCATGTTCTTTGGACATAATTTGTGGTGTTTGGTCGTTCGGTGAACACAGGTTTCAGAAACAAAATGTAAGACCGTTGGCAGGGAAGAGGCTAATATAATGGTGATGTAGCAAGTCCTATAGTCTTGCTGATAACTGATACACAAGATTACTGCGGAATCTGTTGTGCAAAGCTGTAATCATTCTCTAGTGTTCTACTTAAGTACCATTAAATGTAGATGGGAGGACCCGACACACGGACTGTTGATATGTCAATTTGAAGACACAGTTCAGCACCATTTGTGTTTGTTATGCCTTGTCGACACAGCTAAGGAACTTTCACAGCAGTTTGGTCACACAGCAAAAGCATACGTGTAATCGCTCTTATTTATTCTGCGCTGCCGTATTTTTAGCTGTTTCTCGTACTGACAGAGTTGTACTTATAGATCGGAGTGGAGTCATTGTCAGGTTATATTATATAAAGACAACGTGTGCTGTAGCGGATTGTCCTGCGTCTAAATGAACCATAACTAGACCATTACAGAAGTGTGTCTTTGAACAGTGTCTTTTTAGTCGGCCTTCAAGTATTGTATGTCATTTTTCTTGCGCAAGCTTTATTTGTTTGCGGTGTGCGGTTTGCTTTATTTTCGATTGCGTCACGTCCGGGTCTGTGTATCCAAGGACTGCTACTGTGTGCTGGTCTGTGATTTTGGACCTTACGGCTTCAAGCCAAGCCGTAAGGTCCAAAATCACAGACCAGCACACACACATCTTATTTTTGGCGGCGTTGCTTTTTGTCTTAGTTCGTCATCTGCTATGTATGGTCGCTATGTTTGTTTAACCCTTTGGCTGTCGGTAGCGGTTTTTGTCGAGGCGATTCCTGCCGGAATCCTACGTCGACAAAAACCGCTATCGGCAGCCAAAGGGTTACTAAAAGGTAAGCCTGTTCTCTTAGTGTTTTCATTGTATTGTGTGTGATTTCCGTTGCGCAACGTATCACACAGGTTTGTACGTACTCGTGGATATTGACACTGGGAGGACTTTAGAGGAGTCTAGTCTTGTGGGTCGTTGCCTATGACGATAATAATAACCGCAGGTTCGCAAGATCAGCGGATATGGGTGGCGGTGGTGGTGAGGGAGGAGTAGGGGAAAGGGAACGGGGGAGGGGGAGGAGCGGGCGGGGGGGGGGGGGGGAGGCTTCAGCTGTACTTTAAGAGAAAAGGTGTGACTTAAGAAATGGTAATGTGACGCTGATCAACAAACATTACGGATAACTATCATCAAGTCTGTTTCCTTAGTTCAGTCTTTAACTCATTCAATGAGCCCCCCATCAACAGCTGCGATACGACACTTACACAGCTATTGATGCGGGATGCCTTGAATGAGTTAATTTGAAATGTTATAGAATATTAAACATGCTATGACGTGAACCGTCTATTCTGATTCTAAAATATCTGTTGTACGGGATTTGCGAAATGGTTGACTGTCTCTCACATTACATCCTGAAGATGAAATTATCATGTTTCTTAGATATCCTTTGAGTGCTGGAGACAGATCAGCCATGACAGTTCAAGGGTGGTGTCAGAATAGCTTGGCGGCTACAGGCGCCAAGTTATTCTGACACCACCCTTGAACTATCATGGTCGATCCGCATCCTCTCGTAGCATACCAGGGCGGCTTTATGGGTTCGCGACCGGCACACACACACAACTGATCCGGTCAAACTGTTAAAACTGCTGGAAAAAATTTTAAATATATTTTTTTTAAAATCTAATTCTAAGCTTTTGATTGTCCATTTTATGGTTAGATTATGTTAACAAGTTCGAGAAGTGCTACTTTCGGATACGCAGCTTTCAGCCGCGTGTCCGAAAGCCGAGCAAGTCTCGAGTGTGTTTTCGGTTTCTCCAGTGTTTTCTGAACCCGGTGCATAAAGGCGCAATGAAAATAGTCTGCACTGTAAGACGTTTGAACCTAACTTTATGTGCAGTATAAATATTAGTAGTGGTAGCCAAAGATACTAGCACTGAGAACTTCCTTCTTAAGTAGATTTACCGGCGGCGGATATGGGTCACAATCAAGAAACATGAGTTTTGTATATTGTCGTATAGACTCGCTGGTGTGATGCTTTATTGCTGTTACGTTATAATACGTCATTACGGTGAACACTACTGGAAGAGTAGAATGCTGTTAGAAATAGTGTTCTCTGGAATGAGAAGTGGTCTTTAAAAAATGCACGAATTACACACAGTCGTTGAATTAAAAGAGCAGACAAAAATGCGATATGTCGCATGTTTGTCCGCCCTTTTAATTCAAAGATTGTTCCAGATTTGTGGCTCCTTCTGACCTAATTTACGAAAATGGTCTAGTCACACAGATGGCAATTTGTAGTCACCACAGACGTACACAGTTGCACATCTTGAATCAGTTAATTACTACACCAGTCACATTTGTAAGTCTGTAAAAATAAAAAATAAAAAATAAAATAAACACCCTACCAACCAAACAACTAACCAGCTAACCAACCAGCCAACAAACCAACCAACCAACCAAACAAACAACCAGCCGGCCAGCAAGCCAACCACCCAACCAACCAACCAACCAACCAACCAAACAAACAAACAAGCAACAAAAAAAAAAAAAAAAAAAAAAAAAAAACCAGCGTTGCTGTGGTTGAGAGGGAAAACAGATTCTTATTGTTGCATTAAAACTGGTAGGTCAAGAAATTCAGACATAAAAAGGTGACTGCCAAGTGAAATTCAGATCAGATACACAACACTTTTCCGGCCTCCATCCTAGTATGTAAATTACTCCGCTTATAACGAACTTCGGATATTACAACACTATTTCAGACGTACCGAGTACACCATTCCCTTTACTTCTCTTACAATTACACACTTAGGATACAAAATTAGAAGAAAAAAAAATCAAATATGGGTCACTAGAACATTCTGTCCACAAAAGTTGTCAGTTGTAATCCCTTCCCTGCCACTGGACTCATGTTTGTTTCTGAAGTCTTCGTTCGTTCCTGCGACCAAAGCCACAACTGTCCAATGAACACAGATACACACTGGTCTCAGCAAGAAGCATAAATCCTCATGAGCCCCCGCAGTTGCTGGGGCTCATGACGATCTATGTCTCTTGCAGTTGGATCGTGCTCCCTGTTTTCTCGAAGGGGTTAATATCTTGAATCAGGTATTTTATTATCCGAAGTTTATTGCACATCAGCCGGCCTTTGACGAGCACCTTTGTGAGGAAACTAAGCCACCGTGACACCGTGACAGTCACACATACTGCACCTCCCTCCCTTCTCAGTTGTGGTTGCGGCCACGCCTAGGAAACTATAGGCCGTTGTGACTGGCTGTAACTGGCAATGTGCACACTCTTACGTGAACTACGCACGGCGGGAAAAGGGGGTGGGAGGTCATTATGTATATTTGCATACACCATTTTTTTTTCACCCTGGAGACGTCATTCACCCATGTACAAGAGGCATAGATCCTCATGAGCCCCCGCAGGCATGCGCATTAGGATGACTTTTGCTGAATCAACGTTCTCCAGGGAGAAAAGGGGTTGGAACTCATCGTACTATATATTTGCATACTCTTATTTCTGTCAGACTAGAGACGAACTTTTTTTTCGTCACTATTCATGAGCAAGAGGCATAGATCCTCATGAGCCCACGCATGTTGCGTGGGTTCATGAGGATCTCTAGGCCTCTTTTTGAACTTGTGCTGCCGTTTCAGTATGAGGAGGGAGATTTCAAACGTTCACCGGACACTGAGTGCACACGGCTTTTTAAACCACACGAAGTGCCGTCAGTAATGGTATCCTTCACGACCTCGACCCGGTGACCTAGAGAGACCCCTTTCCCGGAAAGCCAGCGAGCGGAAGGCCCACGGGCCGATGTCGGCCGTGATTGGCACGCGCAAGGCGCGGCCCAGGGACCCTGTACTCACTTCGGCTGGAACCACCTTCACTCATCTCCGTCCGCATCAGACTTTGGGTGACACACAGAGGCACGAAGATGATTGGCTGGGAAATGCAGGTGCATAATAAATGTGTGTGCTGGTCTGTGAGTTTGGACCTTACGGCCGGAGGCCGTAAGGTCCAAACTCACAGACCAGCACGCACAAAATTATGCAGCCTAGTTTCTCGCTTTTATTAAAAAGTAATACTGCACACAGTGTGGGTAAATTTGACTACACCTACTGACGCCACGACGGAGTCCCCAAACTAAACTCTTTTTTTTTTTAATGGATCATATGGAACCTTTTATAAGAGGGGAGAAACACACACACACACACACACACACACACACACACACACACACACACACACACACACACACACACACACACACACACACAAACAAAACAACAACAAAAAAAAAACGCTGTATGCCCTTTATGGACTCGTAGTTTATAAACATCGTGTGCAGACTTGCATGAAGTTGACACGAAAGCAAACTGTTTTCCTGCAGGAGAACAAAAAGTAGTAAAGGGGGAGGGGGAGAGGTTACACTCTTTCACTGAACATAAATGGCAGTGGAGAAAGTGACAAAGAGATCTTTTACTTTTTTATGTCAAAACATTTGCGCGTCAAAAATGTTCCTCGAGGCTTATAACAAGCCAAATTATAAGTATGTTCAAGCTACCTGCGCCAGGCAGTGAACGGGATAACAGATTGCAATATCTCCTGTACAGGCCTACATGTTTTTAGTGTGTCTTACGATAATGCTGGACAAAAGGGCTGTCTTCGAGTCTGAATGTCATAATGTGACAGACGTTTTTGCTCTTCTTCCAGTCTGCACGCAGCAGAGTTCCTTCCCTCACGCTGGAAAGGCAGTGGGAAACCTTTGCTACGTGTGCCTGCTCAAATGGGTTGTGAAAAGAAGGGCAGAACAGTCTGAGTTGAGGTAAGACAACATCGAAAACCCGTTTTATCGAAGGAAATCGCTTTAATAAATACCTTGCAATTAGAAAAACAAAAGGAAGCACGGGCCAGTGTGAACAGACGCAAGTCCTTAACTCATTCAGCCCGGCGCACGTATTTCTCACATTTTGGAGGCGTCATCTAATGACTATGCACCAGTTGAAGGAGATGGGTCGACCATGATAATTCAAGGGCAGTGCTAGATTAGCTTGGCGCCGACAGGCGCCAAGCTACTCTGGCACTACCCTTGAATTATCATGGTCGACCCATCCCCTGCTGTAATGCGTCAATGAGTTAAAAGTACAACTTTAAAAAAAGAACTAACAGCAATCAAACATCCAAACAACCAAACAGCTAAAAACACAACCAAACATAAAAACACACACTCAAACAAACAAAAAACAAACAGGCACACAAACAAGTAAACAAAACAAAAACAAAACAAAACCAAAAAAACTTTAAGAATAGTCGACTACATACACGATCATCAAAAAATATACAACCAACCTATCAAAAACCTGCAGACAAGAAGGCTCCAATCAAACAACAGTTAAAAACCAGTCAGCCAGACACACAGACAGGCCAATAAGATAAAGGCATAAAATAATTAACCCGGCCATTCAGACCTGACGCGCACTGTCCGCGCCAAGCTAATCTGGCATTGCCCTTGAATTATCATGTTCGATCCATTTCCTGCAACTGGCGCATAGTCATTAGATGACGCCTCCAAAATTTGGAAAAATAAGGCCGTCGGGTTAAATGAGTTAACAAACAAAAACATTAACCAGTCAACACGAACTCCAACAACCCAGCCACACACAATTTAAGGACGGAAGGAACTAACAAACACAGCTACTATAGCACACGAAATAAAAAAAAAAAAAAACGTTTGTGGTGGTCTGTGATTTTGGACCTTACGGTGACAGCCGTAAGGTCCAAAATCACAGACCAGCACACAATCGAATGCTACCTGTGTCGCCATGCACAGAGTCACGTGGTATTGCACAACGATCTGGGCGTGCGAAAGCGCCCCAGTAAACTTCTCACAGTATTCATTACGGGGTGTAAGTGGTCCCCACAATAACGATATTACGCTCAATCAACGTGCATTCATATATATATATATATATATATATATATATATATATATATATATATATATATATATATATATATATATATATATATATATATATATATATATATATATATATATATATATCAATGGGTTTTAACGCTAAAGGTGGGAGATAGATCGACTTCCAGTTCAAAGGAAGTGCCTGATTAGCTTGGCGCCTGTAAAGAGGCCATCGAACTTCTGGCAGTACAGTAGAACCTGTTTGGAGAGACCACCTAATGAAAGATCACCTGTCATTAAAGACCATCATCTTGGTGGTAGTAGCCACCTGAATGACGGTCTTTAATGACAGGTGACACTTTCCGCCCTTCAAGACCACGTTTTTTAAAGTAAAAAATTTCGGTTGCTCAACACAAGTTTTACTGGATTAATAATAATAATAATAATAATAATAATAATAATAATAATAATAATAATAATAATAATAATAATAATAATAATAATAATAATACATAGTTTTTGTATAGCGCTCTTCCCCAAAGACAGCAAGCTCGGAGCGCTTTACAACACATAGAAATAATTTTAAAAGGAAAAAAAAATAGAACAAAATAAACACGCACTCACTTTTTAAATAAGCACTAGCTCGCACCATGTTGGCACATTCCTAACACGAAACACACACGCACATACACAAACAAACACACGCGCGCGCGCGCGCACACACACACGCACACACACACACACACACACACACACACACACACACACACACACACACACACACACAATCTACATATATGGGCTACACATATAATAAGAATAAGAATAAGAGTACTTTATTATCTCGAAAAGAGAAATTCGGTTGTGGTACATTTATAACAAATAGTACAACCAAGACATAAAAACATTATAGCATAATTATGAACATTTTCTCCCTGCACTTGCACAGCTACAAATTCCAAATGGATATAAGGTAAACACTACAAAATCTTTACACATAACTCTTACACATCTCACACAAACATCTTTTATGGACTGAACTGAGCGGCACTTATACATTCACATCTACCTCTACATATGCATACATAATACGTGTGTTTCAACCTAGTCCTAACCCTCACTACTTATTATACAAACGTCTCAGTACATTATTACACATTATTACACAAGCTGCATAATTAAAGTCTACCGTAGTAAAATAATTAGTGGGTAAACACTCAGTAACAACAATCCCAGTATGTCCATGTTCACCACCAAATAAAACACAATCAAATCACTTCTCTAAAATCAACACTGATTGCACAGGTAAAGGGGGATAGGGGGAGGAGTTAGGTTTGGGTATGCGTGGATGTACCTACAGATTGCTTAGAGTGATGGATTTGGGGATGAAACTGTGCTGTAGTCTAAGTGTTCTAGCTTTGTGCGTGCGGAGTCTGCGGCCAGAGGGGAGGAGTTCATAGAGGTGGGCAAGGACATGGGATCTGTCTGAAGCTATCCGCCTACCCTTTCTCACCACACGCTGTTCATACAGGGACTCCACACTGTTTTGCTTACTGCCAGTCACTTTGCTGCAGATGTTTACCATTCGTGCCAGGGTGTTCTTGTTCTTCACACTTAGACCTCCATACCAGCACACAGAACCGAAAGTGATGACAGACTCAATAAAAGAGCAGTAAAACGTTTGAAGGACAGAGGGGTTCACATTCAGCTTCCTGAGTTTCTGGAGGCAGTAGATGCGTGACTGACATTTCTTGTGTATGAGGGTGGTGTTTGCGTTAAAGGACAACTTATCATCTATGACTGTTCCAAGATACTTATACTCAGTCACACGCTCAACAGACACATCATCGATCATCAGAACAGGGACAGGGGCAGGGTTTCTTCGAAAGTCTATCAGTAGTTCCTTGGTCTTACTCACATTTAGGTCTAGAAAATTATCTTTACACCAAACACTAAAACGTTCTACTTCTGCAAAGTAAGTCGCATCATTATTGGAGAGATCTTCTAAGGCAGTGTCATCCGAGTATTTTATAAGAAGGGTAGAGTCAGTGCCACTACAATCGTTAGTGTACAGTGTGAACAGCACAGGGGAGAGAACTGTACCTTGAGGGGCGCCTATGGAAGTGGACCTAAGGGATGAGAGAGCTGTTTGAAAGCGAACTGACTGGGTCCTATTTACAAGGAAGTTCAGTGACAATCCCGCCTTGGCGTTACATTGTAACAGAGAAGTTTTTGAGCTATGAGATAGGGTTGTATAGTGTTGAAGGCTGAAGAAAAGTCTATAAAAAGAATGCGTACAAAAATGCGGGAAAAAATCCCATACAATAAAGAAAATCGCATGTTTCTTTCATTGCCGGGATTTTCTGAGCACTCGCGCAGCTTACATACCCCATGGATCAATGCCTGCAATTATTCTTCGGTGAATGTGTAAACTAATATCAGCGTAACCTTTGTTTGTTTTCGTTTTTCTATGACCACTCTAAACAAAGAGCCTTTGAGTTCCCGCAAGCAAGTAGGGATAAGTGAACAATTACGTGAATAACTGTTCTACGTCAGTGCTGTACTGTTTGTTAGCAACGGTCATCTAAACGTAGTGTGAGCGAACCTCAACTCCTGCGCCACCAACGAACACAAACTATGTCCATAAAATAACACAAAATGTAACGCCAATTAAATCGTAAAGGAACATGGATATAAATGGGGCAAGCAAGAGGCAAAAGAACCTCATGAGCCCCCCGCATCTGCAAGGGGCTTATGAGGTTCTTTTGCCTTTTGCATTGGGGTTGTGTTCGCAGTGCTTGGTAAAAGGAGCGACCATCGTATCGTGACCGGAAAACATTCAGGCACAAAACAAACAAGCGTGAGAAAAAAGTACACAGCTGCGCTCGATTCCGTCTCTCTTTATGCATATTGAAGAAGTTTCGACAGGTCTTACTCTTGCATTTACACAGGGGAACAACTCTGTTAACTCATTCTACCGCAACACCGAAATCCCCAAATTTTGCCGTTGTTCTCTGAAGACTGCATTGCAGTGCAGGACACAGATCGACCATGATAGTTCAAGGGTGATGCCAGAATGGCTTGGCGCCCATAGGCGCCAAGCTATTCTGGCATCATCCTTGAACTATCATGGTCGATCCTTATCTTGCTGTGGTGTGTCTGGGGTAGAATGAGTTAAGGTTTCATAAATGGCACTGAATGACTTGTACACGTAGTACGTGCAACATCAATGGGGATTTCGATCCTAATTTGGTCGCCCATTGACATTTCATTGCGTGCTGATCCGTAGTGTTCCTGGAACCATCGGCCTGGTGCTGTGAATGGTCTGTGTGCTGGCCTGTGATTTTGGACCGCACGGCCGTAAGGTCCAAAATCACAGACCAGCACACATTGACGTTATTACTATATAGAAGAAATGTGATACAGCGAAAGTGGGCAGAGCTTGCACTTTATATTTTGGACCGTTTCCCTAATTTTGGGTTATTTTGGGGGACTCCTCAAGAGCTTTCTGACGACCAAAACCTTTTCGTGCAAAAAACGCGGAGGCTGTTTCAGTTGTGACAACTGTCACATTGTCATGAAGATCATTACAAAAGCTTTCTTTGACGTTACTTGACGTCCCGACAGCAACAAGACTTTCTCAGGACGCGCTTGCGAAAAAGACAAAACAGAATATTGAATGTATGTCGGGAGCCAGGCTAATAACTCATTGTGTCGCAGGTACCGAATAGTGAAATACCCACATTTGGGAGTTGTCCTCTGAGGACTGCATTACAATTTAGGAGACAGATCGACCATGACAGTTCAAGGGTGGTGCCAGAATAGCTTGGCGCCTATAGGCGCCAAGCTATTCTGGCACCACCCTTGAACTGTCATGGTCCGGCAATATCTTGCTGTGGTGTGTCGGGACTGAATGAGATTTAAAAAAAAATAACATAAGACGTTCTAGGAACGCTGCATCTTTATGCTAATTTACCGTTCCCTAGTTTACAAAACGAAAAACAGAAAAAAAAAAGTGAAGAAAATCATTAGAGTTACAAACTGTGTACAGAAAACGATATAAAATGCATTGACTGCAAACAAATAACTTATCATCTCTGAGGCGCAGCAAACCATTTAGCAGCACACATCCAATAATAATGAATAACAAGGACTACAGAAAGCGTTGACAGTAGGCTGAATATTAAAAAGTAAAAAGAAAATGCAGGTGATTGGACTAATAGTAGACAGAAACATAAGCTCCAGAAAAAAAAGAGGAAACCCCACCCTGTGAAACTAAAACGTAGTTAACCCCACCCAGTTCCCCCGGGGCAGACCCTGATGGGGATTTACAGAAGGAAATTGTTTCCAGCACAAAAAAAATTGTGTGCTGAGGCTCCATCTCAATTCTAAATTTGAATACATCATTCAATGTCTTCCCACGTGTCGTAAAATGATGTATCGGTTATAAATTGTTTTGAAAATAGGCCGCATGTGGCCCAACATTTTCATTTGTAAAAGTAATATGTCATTTTGAAAGTGCTCCTATTTGTCATTCGTGAACCCGTTCACCCCGGACGCCCTACAGCAAGAGATGGGTCGACCATGATAATTCAAGGCCAGATTAGCTTGGCGCCGACAGGCGCCAAGCTAATCTGGCACTACCCTTGAATATCATGGTCTATCCATCTATTGCAACTGCTGCATAGTTAGGTGACGCCTCCGTCCAAAATTTGGGAAATGCGGTCTTGGTGCTGAATGAGTTAGATGATTATCGTTGGTCCGGTTTGACAAGTTGAACGACTTACAAATTGAATCTTACGAAGTGTAGACTTTACATGATGCAGTGTTTATTGTAATCTCCGATTAACCCCTTCCCTGCCACTGTACGTACATTTTTGTTTCTGAAATCTTTGTTCATTCAATGACCAAAAGCCAAAAACCATCCAAGAAACATGGGTACAGATTGGTCTCGGCAAGAGGCATAGATCCTCATGAGCCCCCGCAGTCGCGGGGGCTCATGAGGATCCATGTCTCTTGCAGTTGGGTCGTGTTCACCTTTTCTCGGCAGTGAAGGGGTTAAAACAAAAAAAAGGTCCTAGGACTGACGTCAACCCGACGGTATTTGTTTACTGAGCTAAGATAGGGAGGGACGCGACACGCACAAAGACCTGTATAGATCTACCCAGTCAGCAAAGGTCCTCGGGCCCTTGACGGCCGCAATGGGTCCGTGCACGGCTGTGCGCGGGCCCGATGCGGCCGTCGTGAGCTCGAAGACGATTTGCTATTTGGGGTAGATATAGAAGTTGTTTAGATCTTACACGAGGAAAATAAACTCGTGTTTAGGGTTTATTGAGTGCGTTCAATAGTTCGCAGTAAATGTAAGATGAAAAGAGATTATGCCCCTATGAAAGTCACAGTGTGGTCGTTCTAACCTCTTTCAACTCTGAAAGGGGGAAAAAAAAAATATGACCTATAACTAGGAAGCAATTGACGTTTACGACCCTTGACCCCGTTACTAGGGACGCACTACATGTGGGTGTTTGGAGAGGGTAAGGCAGGGTGGCCGGTGTACGTCATAGCGCATTGAGGCCTGAAACACAGCAACAGGAGATGTATCGACCATGATAGTTCAAGGGTAGTGACGGAATAGCTTGGCGCCTGCAGACGCCAAGCTATTCCATCACTACCCTTGAACGGCTATCATTGTTGATCTACCTCTTGGACCGGTGCCGTGTAATCTTCATCCCTTCCCTTCCATTGTGCGTATATTTTGTTTCTGAATTCGTAGTTGTTCATTCAACGACAAAAAGCAGCAGCCGACCAAGGAACATGGATACAAATTGGTCTCAGCAAGAGGCATAGATCCTCATAAGCCCCCGCAACTGCGGGGGCTCAGGAGGATCTATGCCTCTTGCAGTCGAGTGGTGTTTAATTTTTTTCGACAGTCAAGGGCTTAAAGACGACTCCAAAATTTTGCAAAATTGTTAGGTCCCAATGTGTTACCTTCTGCGCTCGACACACAACTGTTTAATGCAATATATACTGACGAGCAAAAGAAATGCGACAATTTTTTGGAATCTGAAGTGTTTCCGATGATTACAAAAATGTCGCATTTCTTTTGCTCGTCGGTATGCAAAATCATCATCAACAACAACAAAAGAGTTAACGAATGTTGATTCTGTCAGAAGATTTACAGCCCTGTAAGACAAACAAGATAGGATGAACCATAATCCACAAAGTTCCTTCTATATGAGAGCTGTCCTCCCTGTCACGGGACTCGACATTTTGTCTTTGACCTGATCCTGATGTTGCAATATCTCATATTGAACAAGATGAGGATTTCATCCAAAAGTCTACGGTATTGTTTGGAGCTCACATGCGTTTTTCTTTTAGGAACATTCACAGTTGTATATATTTTTAAGCTTATCCTTCTGATTCATTTTCCTCCTCTCTAAACCATCCTCTGATCAACACACACGCAGGCACACACAATGAACAAAGACGGACAAACGGCGCTTCCCGCCATTAATACGCTCTGTGGGCTGGAGTAGCGACAGGAATTCTGAAGAAAAATAGCACGAACATCAAAATTATTATTATTATTATATTATTATTATTATTATTATTATTATTATTATTATTATTATTATTATTATTATTATTATTATTATTATTATTATTATTAAAATGACGTCAATATAAGCTTGACATCGCTAGTCTCACGACGCCGTGTACACAGTGACAAAATTGATGTTTCACGTCACTCATCCTAAAGGCACGCAGCCTCTTCCAGGGCTGACTGTTCGTTCCACACAGCCTCTTCCAGGGCTGACTACGGTTTTATGGGAGTTATAGTGGATCCAAAACTTGCAAAAATAATTTATTATTAATGAAAAAGTTTAAGAGGTGCAAAGCTAGCTAACGACCTCTTCCAATATCTTTCTCCAAACTAGCTATATCCAAATTTTCAAGTAAATATGACAAAAATGACAGACTCTAATCTGGGTCAACTGACTTTCTATAAACGGTCTTTTATGTCTTCAGTGTGACATCTAGTTACAACATGCCCGGAGGCTGTCTTAGCCACCCCTTAAGTAAAGTATTTCGCACAGTTTCAAGCTTGTGCGTACAGCAATGATTTGAGATTCTCGTGTCTACATACATACGCGCACACACACGCACGCACACACGTGTGCGCGCACACAAACACACACACACAAACACACACACACACACACACACACACACACACACACACACACACACACACACACACACACACACACACACACACGCATACGACCTTTCGCGCAATAGTACGTTCAGCAACGATGTTAGCATAACTAGACATGATGTAATCAGTTTTATCTCGTTACTTCAGTTGTCAGAGGTTTAGGCCTGCCCCGGCTTTGACATCATGGACATGCTATTAAATTCGCCCCACCGCGACCCATCCTAAAAGGTCCCTTCTATAAATAGAAGAGATCTTTAAAAAAAGAACAGCTGGTCACATCTTTATGTTTTTACCGAGTTTGTTGTTTTGCAAAATAGCTTATTTTACATAATACACATTATTCGCCTAAATATCATATTTGCTTTACTTCAAATGTTAATTTTTGTTTTGGCATTCGGAAATGTCATACTTACTAGTTGTACTGCAAGTACTTCAAACAAGACATGTTTCCTGTTTCTGTCGTGTGCACAGTGTATTCCCAAATCTGTTACACCGTAGGCCATTTAGTCTGAACAACCGAGATCGTCTTTTGCACAGCGTAGTCCCAACATCAAATAAGCTTTTTCAGTTCGAAGGACACTAAATATTCTTTAACCTAACCACTTGTTGTCATTTGTACAGCCCACAAGAATGTTGACACCTGTATTTAGTGTAGACGCAGTTAAGCAGCAGAATCTGGCCTGACGAATCGGACACGCGATCGATCAAATTTTGCACACTTATATCTCGGAGATTTCATCAAATTATGACAGTTTGCGGCCACATTTGTTACCTCTGCAACTAGCTACAGGTGCGCCAATCTCTTTGCAGCTAGGGGATGCTAAACATGAACAATATTGACTTACATTTTGTCTGATCCACGAATAAATTGCTGCCTAGTGGGGTCATACGTGACGTAGTCCTTATCTCCGCTACGTGCACAGGCGTAGTCCTGTCTACATAACTTGCTAAAGCAATAAATCTACCAACGATTTTAAACATGGGGGATGAGCGGAGTGGCGGATAAAAATGCATCTGTGTCCATATGTCTGATGGAATATATTAACGTACTGTTCTGAATTGTGGGTCGCACAAATCACCGATTGTGGTATCATAACTAATGACAGCCGCGGCCACTGAGATCGGTCAGTGTGCAAAAGTAAGAGAATCTTCAGCCTGGCCTGTTCGTTAGTATGATCACACTGATCTAGTCACAGTACTTAACTATCATGGTCATCGATCGAGGACGGGTGGGGGAGGGTGGGGGGGGGGGGGGGTGGGTAACTGATTTCAGAGTACGATGAATGAAAAATACCTTATAGATAATTGCGAGAGAACACACCACGGCATGGAAACTGGCGTATGATATAACAAACATCGCAAAGACCATTTACAGGGGAGAAAACATGTGCAGCACATACACGGACAGAATATCGGCAGATCAACATACACTAAGATGAAAATCAGGAAACTTTTAGGCGGATCACCTGAGCTAACTCACAGATGTAACTTGTAAGGCATGGCGTGGGTTGAATTACTCAAGATCGGCTTAAACATCTGCACTACACAATTTGTTATAAATAGTTGCAATATGTTTACCTCAGTCAGACCACTAAGATCACAGAGAACTGGTCAACTGTAAGTAATCTCACCTTCGATCCCTGGCACTGACGATTGCGACTCAGACTTCTGCAAACACAAAAATGCGCGTCTTTTTAAAAGCGTGGCGTCACTTTTCCGATTTGACTTGAAACCAATCACATCCGGCTTTGTCGAATGAACTTCAATGAAGTTCAAGTCTGCACTCTGCGCGCGTGTTGCGCGTGTATGTGTCAGAGGGAGAGCGAGAGAGAATTACGTCATGCCTAGAGTATTGCGTCAGTGTCTGAGTTGCTGTTTTTACGTCACCGTCACTGTCTGATTTTCTCGAAAAGTCGCGGCTTTTTACTTTTTAATTTTTTTTCTGCAAAGAATTAGATTTTACTTTTTAAAAAAGCTGAAAAGATACAAAGCTGGCTAACAAACTCATCCAATGTCTTTCTCCAAACTAGCTACATGCAAAAGTTCAAGTAAATGTGACAAAATTACGAGACTGTAATCTGGGTCAACCGACTTACTGGCGGTTGTTTATGTCTTCAATGAGACATTCAATTACAATATGCTCGGAGGCTCTCTTAACCACCCACTTAAGAAAGTATTTCACCAAGTTTCAAGCTTGTGTGTACAGAAATCTCGGAGATTCTTTGCAGGTGTTTACATACATACGCACACACATACGGCATACATACGCACATACATACGCACATTAGGCGCTTCCCGCCAAATGTACGTTCAGCAGCGAGGTTGGCGTAACTAGACATGACGTAATTTTTATCTTGTTACTTCAATTGTTAGAGGTTTAGCCTGCCCGCCTTTGACATCATGGGCATGCTATTAAATTCGCCCCACCGTGACCCGTCCTAAAAGTAGTCCCTACTATAAATAGAAGGGATTTAAACAACGGTCCCTTTTTGTGAAAAGCGAGATTTTAGTTCTGCTGTAACACAACTTATTGTCTTAACCCATTTAGCCCGGGGACCCTGCAGCAGGAGATGGATTGACCATGATAATTCAAGGATAGTGCCAGATTAGCTTGGCGCCTGACGGCGCCAAGCTTATCTGGCACTACCCTTGAATTATCATGGTCAATCGATCCCCTGCTAAACTGGTACATAAGTCTTTAGGCAACACCTCCAAAATTTGAGAAATGGGACCTTGGGGTTAAAAGGGTTAAAAAGCGAGATTTGTTATTGTAATACAATGAAAATGTTGCTTTTCATAAAAACGGACTATAACCGCTGTGTTCACAGGTTAGATTGGTCACTCGTTCCTACTCTGAGTGAAACTGTCCATTAACCCATATCATACTGAGGCTAAAAACTTCAAATTTGTACACTGCTATATGTGCAAACTATATAGTACTTACAGATAGGGAAATAGACCAATGGCTTTAGTTCAAGGGTAGTGCCAGAATAGCTTGGCGCCTAGAGGCGCCAAGCTATTCTGGCGCTACCCTTGAACTATTTTAGTCAAACTTATTTCACATACTGGTGTATTCCGAATGATAAGGGTTAAGGGAAGAATCTGCAGACCCGGCCATTACGCTTAACACATTCAGCCCGACGGCCGTATTTCCCAAATTCTGGAGGCGTCGTCTCATGACTATGCGCCAGTTGCATGAGATGGATCGTCCATGATAACTCAAGGGCAGTGCCAGATTAGCTTGGCGCCGACAGATACTACCCTTGAATTACCATGGTCGACCCATCTCCTGTTGTAGTGCGTCAGGGCTGAATGGGTTAAAGTTTAAAATGGCTCTTACAACAATATGAACGACGACAACAACAACAAATACATAAGCAAGAAACATAAGAAACGCATGTAAAATTCTGTGTTCTGCAAAGTAAGTAGTAGTGCAATGTGGTACTGTTTGAGGCGTATGTTTGTGTGCTGTTCCAAGACATCATAGTAATTATTTACAAATTGAATTTGTGTTCATAAATCGGTCCAGTAGTTCACTTTCTAATTTTTCAATCTCCCCCCCCCCCCCCCCCCCCCAAATAAACAACAACAAAAAAAAAACGGTTATTGCCAAGCTTACAAAATGTAAAATCAATATCAACCAAGAAAGAAATACTCTAAGACAAGGACAATTAGAACTCAGCTGACTACATTTTTTTTGTTAAAACCCAACCCCCCCCACCCACCCACCCCCCAAACACCCCCACCCACCCACCCCCCAAAAAATAAATAAATTAATTAATTAAAAAAAAATAATAATAATAATATTTTTTTCTCATCTAATCACAACTTGTTATTTATTTATTTATTTATTTATTTATTTTATTTATTTTTTTGTTGGAGGGGGGGGGGGGGTCGGATGTATAACTTTCGGTTTTTTGTTTGTTTACTTGTTTGTTTGTTTGTTTGTTTGTTTGTTTGTTTGTTTTTGTTATTATTTTATTTTTCTTTGTTTTGTCTTATTGTTTGTTTAACATTAAATACAAGGTTTTTTCTTCAAAGACATTGTTGGGGAACAGTACCATAAATCCAGGACTTCCGCCAAAAATGTAATTGCCGTCTGCGTCAGCATTATTCTTGTTGTCCTACATTCCTTGCCTTTGTGCGTTCGTCAGTCCGTCCGCCCGCCCGTCCCTCGACTGTGATTATTCACCAGTTCTCGCCTTGTCGGAAGGAATGGCATCCACATAATTTATCAAGCTCTAAATCAGGTTTTACCAACTGCAAGAGGCATAGATTCTCATGAGCTCCTACATTCGCAGGGGCTCATGAGAATCTATGCCTCTTGCCTGCAGAGCAACAGTGTTATTTATAGCTCTTACATCCGAGGGCAAGAAAGTCGTGAGGGTTTCAATTGTCAGTTTACACGTCCGTCTGACCAACGTGCGTACAATCCTGTTTCCGTTGGTTACCAGTTACAGCTGGTTTCTGCAGCGGACTTCGTGTGTGATTCAGCCTGTTGTGGTAGCTTTGTTTGCATAAAAATAGGATATATTATTTATTTATTTATTTATTTATTTATTATTGTTTGTTTGTTTGTTTGTTTGTGGGTTTGTTCGTTTGTTTCTTTGTTTTTTCTTTGTTTCTTTATTTATTTGCTTCTATGTTCTCTGTCTCTGTGTTTCTATGGTTTCTTATTTTCTTTTGTTCGTTTGTTCATTCGTTCTTCTGTAGTCGTTCTTTAGTTAATGCGTTGGTTCGTTGGTTAGTTGGCTAGCTCACCGGTAAGCTGGTTGGTAAGCTGGTTGATTAGCTGGTTGCTTAGCTGCTTGGTTAGCTGGCTGGATAGCTGGCTGGTTAGCTGTTTGCTTAATAGGTTGCTTAGCTGGTTGCTTAGCTGCTTGATTAGCTGGTTTGCTTAGCTGCTTGGTTAGCTGGTTGCTTAGCTGGTTGCTTAGCTAGCTGCTTAGCTGGCTGGTTAGTTGACTGGTTGGTTCGTTCGTTCTTTCAATGTTTGTTCGTTCATTTCGGTCACTTCCAAATAAAAATACAGTACAAAACCAAGTGCGCAAAGGGCATCGGGCCGACGTAGCTGCCGTTGGATCGCGCCGGTCAACGGCGGCCGACGTCGGCCCGATGGTCCTTTGCGCATTGGGAAGTGTGATACCACAGATAGATGAAAATGTGTGGCTGTTTGATTCATTGACCTATCCCTGAATCTCCTTTATCTCTTTGTTTTCTTTCTTTGATTAGCTCACAGCGTTTTCATCGATTAATTTATGAAGTAATTCAATGTTGGATTATGCTGCCCTGTGCAGGCAGAAGGCAGCAAGTCCACGTTTGTTAAAAGCGAGATTCTGGTTGTAATACAATGCAAATCTCGCTTTCACAGAAATTGACCTTGATGGGGCACATTTTATTTTTATAAAGAGGCCTTAGGATCCATGTGCAAAAGCATCGAACGCCGTCTACGCCGTCCGTCGCTGGCGAGCAAAGTGTCCAGGGGCTGACGATGGCCCGAGCATTTTTTGTTTAGGTGGTTTTGTATAAATTTATCTCATTTAGGGTCGAATAGCCACGCCTCATTGCTGCTCATTTGCACAGGTCTTTTTGGGACGACAAAGTATATTTCATATTAAATGAAATGTTAACCCTTTTGGCTGTCGGTAGCGGTTTTTGTCGCGATCAGTGATTCCTGCAGGAATCATCGCGACAAAAAAACCCACTACCGACAGCCAAAGAGTTAAAAATGAATTTATGGTGACCAAAACAGGCACAACAGGCTATTTAACAAGATTTGTAATAGATCCCGTGGGACGCTCTGCACAACTGTATGCAAATCTAACACAGCACATTTGCACTTAGTCGGCACAGACGTGTGTTTCTTTGTGTGTGCGTGTGTATGTGTGTCTGCGTGCGTGTGTATGTATGTGTGCATCACACGCCACTGACAGAGGATTAATGACCCCATTGCCGGACACTGTCCACAGGAGAAAAAAAAAACCATTGCTTTATCTTTGGAATACGCACCGGCCCATCGCATCATCATCATCATCATCATCATCATCATCATCATCATCATCTCTCTCTCTCTCTCTCTCTCTCTCTCTCTCTCTCTCTCTCTCTCTCTCTCTCTCTCTCTCTGTATGTGTGTGTGTGTGTGTGTGTGTGTGTGTGTGCGTATGTTTGTGTGTGCATGTGTGTGTGTGTGTGCGCGCGCGTGTGTGCGTTTGCGTGTGTTTGTGTGTGTGTGTGTGTGTGTGTGTGTGTGTGTGTGTGTGTGTGTGTGTGTGTGTGTGTGTTTCATCTTACATTGACATATATTCTTATATTCCTCTTTTAATCGCACTTACTAGTATAAGTCAGTCCTTTTTAACCCTATGTCTGTCGGTAGCGCTCCCTGAAGGAATCATCACGACACAAAAACGCTACCGACAGCCAAACGTTTAAGAAAGGCTTATGTCAGCCGAAAGCTGACGTGACGATACCATCATCAGCAGTCATCAGCATCGTCGTCGTCGTCGTCTTTGTTAGTCGTTGTCATTATCCTCAGCAACCGCATAATCGCTGTCATCGTTATCTTTCTCTCTCTCTCTCTCTCTCTCTCTCTCTCTCTCTCTCTCTCTCTCTCTCTCTCTCTCTCTCTCTCTCTCTCTCTCTCTCTCTCATCATCATCATCGGCGCTCTTGATAGCTAATGTGTATTGCTTAAAAAGCTTGGCCTGCCGTCTGGCCGGAAGGCTGCGTCTCGTGTCCCTCCGTTCTCTGACCTCTGACCTCTGTGATAGACCACAGGCTGTGCTGGAGAATCGGGTTTTTCACTTGTTGTGAACATATTTACCATCTCAAAATATTCTGTGAGAAGAAAACAGCAGTGTAAACCGATACTTGTCGTGAGAAATGAAAAGCGGGCAATGTAAACCGATACATGTCGTGAGAAATGAAAAGCGGACACTGTACACAGATACACGTCGCCAACAATCGTGTGTCTCAGTCAAAAGTAGCCATTGTCTAGGGCCTTGTCCTGAGGTTAAGAGAGAGGTGGCGTGGTGAGAGGGAGGTCGGGGATGGGGGGGGGGGGAGGTTTGGGGGGATTGGGCGGCGGGAGGGGGAGGGGAGAAGAACTAATTGTTGTGCATTCCCTGGAGGAACGAACCTCATAGTCACACGCCACTGACAGGATGATCCCATTGCCAGACACTGTCCACAGATAAAAACATTGCTTTATCTTTGGAATACGCACGCTATCGCATCATCATCATCATCATCATCATCTCTCTCTCTCTCTCTCTCTCTCTCTCTCTCTCTCTCTCTCTCTCTCTCTCTCTCTCTCTCTCTCTCTCTCTCTCTCTCTCTCTCTCTCTCTCTCTCAATGGTGTACATTTCGCGCCACTTGTACGCATCCTGGGTTTGCTTGCAAATCTGATTTTAAATCACGAATACCATCCTAAGTTTTAGGAGCAGCTGGTATCCGATCTCGGCCAGCAATAGACATAAATTTTCATGTGCCCCTGCGAATGCAGGGACACATGAGGATCTCTGACTATTGCAGTTTGAAAGTTTGTGAGAAGCAGTCTTAAATATACATGTATAGTCTTTCGAATCCGCTTACCCCCTACTGACAACATCAATTTTAAGGAACAATTGGGGTCGATCGTGGTCGGCCAGAGGTATAGATTTACATGAGCCCAGGCGGCTGTATGGAATCATCATAATCTATGTCTCTAGCGCACACCTGGATTTCAGACAGGATACATTGCGTCTCCATGGGCTGAGATCACAGTGTTTAGCCATGCGACAAAGGACTCACTTTACCTAGCTACCCCGGGGTACACAACCCTTAGGCTTAGAAAAGGGGAGCTCGGTGGTAGAGCGCTCGACTCTCGTCTCGTCCGTAAGGGCGTGGGTTCGAACCCAGCTGGAGTCAAAATTTGTACAGGCCTCTTTTCGATGCCCCGTCTTTGAAATCACCTTCGTGGTCGACACAAGACGTTAGGCTATGTAACTATTTAAGGCTTCGTAAAGCAGGGTTAAGCGATCTGCGCATGGGCGGGCTTTAATTTGCTACGATTTGCCGATACAACAGTTCTCAATGTTGTCTTGCCTCGACTTGGACATTTCTACCCTTCCTTTTACAATCCATGTGAAAAGACACATTTAACTCATTCAGCCCTGACGCACTGCAGCAGGAGATGGGTCGACCAAGATAATTCAAGGGAAGTGCCAGATTAGCTTGGCGCCTGTCGGCGCCAAGCTAATCTGGCACTACCCTTGAATTATCATGGTCGATCTATCTCCTGCAACAGGTGCATAGTCGTTAGATGACGCCTCCAAAATTTGGGAAATACGTGCGTCGTGCTGAATGAGTTAATAGAGACTTTTCTACTGCCCTTTATGGGCATCGGTGGAACTCTCCTATACTGACCAGCGAAAGAAATGCGACACTATTTTTTAATCATAGGAAACATTTTAGTTTTTCCGATGATTTCAAAATTGTCGCATTCCTGTTGCTCGTCAGTATATGTACAAAAGAAGAAGAAAAAAAAAATCAACAACAACAGAAAGATGTTTCATTTAAGAAATTCCGAGTTCAGAAGTTAGTCTTTCATTGTCGTACGGCATTCAGACTTCATAAGTTAAGTCATCCCTTTTGTCCAGCATTATGGTAAGACATACAAGGAATAGTTATAAAGGAGATATTGCAAACTACTCACCCATTCTTGCCTGGCATGTCTGTTTAACCCTTTTTATCCTGATAAACTATTGCTCGAAATAAAATTGACTATGATAGTTCAAGGGTGGTGCCAGAATAGCTTGGCGCCTGAGACGCCAAGCTATTCTGTCACCACCCTTGAACTAAAATGGCTGATTTATTTTGTAAACTGTAATGCAACCTTTATAGGACAATAAGCAATTTCTCTTTTATTTTTATTTTATTTTTTAAAATAATTTTTTGTTTGTTTAATAAGCCTCAGGATGTAATGGGGTTTTTGTCTTTTAGCTCGAATATTAGACTTTGAGTGTGTCAGGTGTGACACGAAGAAAAAATGTGCAAAGAAATAGGTGTACGACGTTTTCAAGGAGGCGTGCAGCTTTCCACTTCGGTCATCATGCATTGGTCACATTTGCAATCGACTGCGCAGTACATCGTTCTCCGCGGTTTCTCACCGCTTACATTTAGCGACGTCAAAGAACACACACATTACCTAGTTACATACGACCGGCACTGAGACGCACCGACTGCCCAACCATAGCGACCTACCCCTAAACTGACTCACTCTACACTGAAATCGGACAGTTTCTCTGCCAGACCATTTCTCATCTGCAAGAGGCATAGACTCTCATGGCCCCTGCAGGCGCAGGGGCATATGAGAATCTTTGCCTCTTACCAATTCGGATCGGGTCTTATTTACTTCAGTCAAAATTTACCTCTGCTCACTCCCCACTCAGCTTGTAAATCGTACAGCCCCATATACTTCAAGATCTATCTGTGAAAGCATACTAAGAAATAAGATATTGGGGGGGGGGGGGGGGGGTTCAAGCGTTGGACTGTCCTGGCGCGTCCATGCTTGACCATGCAAGGACATGAAAGAACTTCCCTCCGTCACCAAAATAGACAGCCTTGTCCTTAGAACCGACTGGAAAACTTTCAGTGAGCACGAGGCTCACTACTGCTACGTGGTCGTCGGGGGTTCCCCTTTCAATAGCAGATCGAGCACCCTAAGACCTCCTCGTCGTGAAGTTTACTGACGTAAATTATTTTTAAAGTTTTGGGCTTCATGAATCAGAGTCAAATTTAGGCTTCATCAAACATGCAATTGCCCAGGAGCTGAAACCCACAAAGGACGATGAAGGTGTGTGCTTCAGTTCAACAGATTCAATGGCTTTCTACTACAAGTTGAGATCAGACGCCATCCTGCAAGGAGTACTTCTTGCGAACGTGATCCCAGATTTGTTTCACGTTGACAAAGAATGCATACCCTGAAGATCCAAAAAGGGCGCACATTGTGACTAGGGGAGAGACGTCACGCCGGTCGGGGCACGGCTGCAGTGCTACTACCATTACAATTTTCTACGTCTGAATGAGCAAACAGGACACTAATTAAACGGGAGCGGGTCATTTATGTGCAAGAGGTATAGATTCTCATGAGCCCCTGCGGATGCAGGAGCTCATGATAATCTATGCCTCTTGCAAACGGAAGGGTATAAACTCAAAGAACTCCTCTGAGGTATAAGAGATGAGGTCCTCTGTTCATGGCGTCAGTTTTACGTGTCGCAGCGTAGGACGCGAATAATCAGACAGCAGGGTGTGCATGTGACAACGCTAACCGGCCCAGCCTCGCTTTTTGAGGCAAAGTGTTGGCAATTTGTGAGTCTTGAACGAGAGCGGCTGTAGCCGATTTTGAAAAAGAAAGAGAAGGAGGTAAGAACGTTTGATTTTATCTGTCAGTTGAATTAAGGTAATTTATGTTGAATTTTTCAAATAGGATTATTTAGCCTCGATTTCGGAGTCAGAGTTGACAACTATTTGTGTCTTGAACGTAACTAACTGAAGATAATGTGGGGAAAACAGCTAGTTGTTTTGGGGGGTTTTCTTTTGTTTGTTTGTTTGTTTGTTTGTTTTTTATGTTGAGAAATTTCATGTCTTTTCTTTTGAAATGTTCCTCTCTGCTGATCAGTTTTCATAGTATAATTATGTCCTCATGGTTGTTTTAGAAATGCCATGTAAGGAAGTGTGATTCACTCGCCTTTGTTAGCCAATATTGAGTACATAGAGCTTTGGTTCGGACGCTGGGCGTTGTTTAGTTTATTTCAGCGTGTACGTCAGCGATTACAAAAAAAGGAGAAACGAACTATTTATGTAGCTGCGTTGTCAATTGATATTTAAATTTCAGGTAAACATTCTTTACAAATTTAAATCAGCCCTTTAACCGTGTGCAAACGCTATGTATTTTTTTTTTTTTAAATATTATGTGTCTCTTCGCTGCTGAGGTGAATTCAACGCCGCTCATCTGCAAGAGGTATAGATCGTCATGAGCCCCCGCAGTTGCGGGGGCTCATGAAGATCTATGCCTCTTGCTGATACCACTTTGTTATCCATGGTCATCATTAATTTTTATTTATTTGTGTATTTATGTTTGCATTTTTTAAAATTGTAAAGCGTATAGAGCTCTGTCAGGAGGTTAGGCGCTATATAACTACCCATTATTATTATTATTATTATTATTATTATTATTATTATTATTATTATTATTATTATTATTATTATTATATTATTATTATTATTGCGTTCCTTGGACGGCTAGGACTTTTTTTTTAAACCGATTTGCGTCCACTGGAGGGGTTAACCCTTTGATTTCCTTGGGATTCTGATTAATCTGTAAACTGTAATGTGTTCACTAAAACAGTTCTTATGGAGTACATTTAACCCTTTCGCTGTTGGTAACGCTTTGTGTCGCGATGATTCCCGAAGGAATCATCGCGACAGAAAGCGCTCCCGAAAGTCCAAGGGATGATCACCTGAAGGCATGACATGATATTAGCACGACCAAAAGGAATTTCACATAATTTTAACCCACTCGAGACGTGCTGCAATTCAGACATGCGGCTTTATGCCGCGTATCCAGATGCGGCGCGTCACGAATGAGTTAAAATTTGTGACTATTAGTTTTGTGTTAATAAGAACCCAAACGAAGAAATAAACATGCTTAGAAATGATAGTTAGTAAATTGTGTTGTAACTGTCTTTTCTAAGCGTGTTTCTTTCTTCGTGGGGTGCTTCTCTACATTTTACACGCTTGGCAGTCACCTTTTAGCCTGTTTTTCTTTTCATTTTCATGTGTTGATGGTAAACAGATCCAAGTCCTGAAAACGTCAGCAGCAATGATGCTGAAGTTAATCATTCAAAATTAAAATACGTCCTGGTCACAGACCAACATGAAAACTTTACTTCCTTGTCCTTCGTTATATATTTCTCTGCTTTATATCTGTTCCCAGAACCTTAAATCTCAACGCATTGAATTATTTACATATACGTTCTAGTTATTCTGAGCAGACCGTAACATATTGTATTCCTTTCTGGCCTAGGCGTGTTACAGGGATCTGAATATCAACACATCGAAGCGTTGAAAAAATAACTTGAAAGGTGTGCTGATCTGTGATTTTGGACCTTGCGGCTATCAGCTATCAGCCGCAAGGTCCAAAATCACAGATCAGCAAACAATTGTCTCGCTCTCTTCTCTTCTGTACGTCTGTTCCGCGATTGTGTGTGTGTGTGTGTGTGTGTGTGTGTGTGTGTGTGTGTGTGTGTGTGTGTGTGTGTGTGTGTGTGTGTGTGTGTGTGTGTGTGTGTGTGTGTGTGTGTTTGTGTGTGTGTGTGTGGTCAACTGTTACTTAATTCCCTGCTCTGTGTCTGTTTCCAGGTTTTTTAATCACATCTCATACCATCTCAACTCACCAACTTAACAGCGAAACATAGCAAAGATGCACGGTTATCACGAGACGTACATCATTCAGCCTGACCAGGGCACGGAGAATTTGTGCAGCGCCTTCTGCGCCTTCAGAGGCAAGAGATCGTCCACGACCAGCTCCGGTTGGGACGTCCATGAGGGCAAGCTGATCCAGAAGCACTCCACGGAGCGCAAGATCTTTGCCAAAGTCAGGAAGGGGCTCCTAAAAGAGGAATGCCAAGCGGAGATCAACGCCCTGAAGTTCGCCCAAAAGGTCATCCGCCAGCTCAAGGAGGTGCCCAGTTCGCAGAAGGCCATCGGCCCGACGTCAGCCGACGTCGGCCTGATGACCTTCAGCGGACTGGGGAGCGTGGACGTTCAGGTCGTGCCAACGTTCTATGCCGAGGTGGAGACGCTGAGCAGGATCGATAAGTTGACCGCGGGCAAGAACAACTTGAACGTGACCAAGGGCGGGTTCGTGATGATTCAGGACCGGGTGCAGGGAGACGTGGGCGAACTGTGGGCATTTGACAGCAAGGCAGCCAAGCGGAGCGACAGAACTCACGTCTTGAACAAACTGGCGATGGAAAGCTTCAGACTGTCCAAGCAAGAGCGCGCCATTGCCAGCATCGAAGGAACCGTCGTCGAGGACTCTGAAAACAACACGAACGCCCTTGGGCGCGCAGGCAAGGGGGTGAAACGCTCAAAACGCGTGACCTACTACATAACGTCAGTAACTGTACACTCCAGAAACAAAACTTTCGGACCTAGAGACCGGGGCACGGAGGGACTGGCTGCGTTTCACAGGTACGCCCAGTCATTCTGTGACTCTGAATCCCTCATCAACGACAAAAACAACAACAGCAAAACCACCACCACCGACAGCTATAACAAAAACGTTGACAATACCGAATCGTGTAAATGCGATGATTACTCTCTGAGTTGTGAGCGTCTGCAGCCAACAGCTCCTCCTCTGGAGAATGAAGACTCGCCCGCTTCGGACGACCGTAAGGTTGAGCAGATGAACCAGCAAAACGTTCAGAACCAGCACATGCTGGAGAAGCTGTTCCGCGGTGACCCGATTCCCATGTCCCGAGACGCAAGGCGATATATATTCAGTCGTGATGGAGTTGGTATCGAATAAACTCAGAACCAGAACTTGATTAGGCGAGAGCTGTTTAACTCATTCAACTACGACACGCCACGTCAAAACATGGATCAAGCGTGATAGTTCAAGGGTTGTGCCGGAATAGCTTGGCGCCCATAGGCGCCAAGCTATTCTGGCACAACTCTTGAACTATCACGCTCGATAATGATGTTTCCAGCAGTGTAATACAGTCTTTAAGGGGCAACTTCAAAATTTGCGGATTTCGGTCCTGGAGCAGAATGTGTTAATCCGTGTTAGCCCATCAGCCAGAAGCATGTTTACTTTCAATCCATTTATTTTGAAAGTCTCCGCTCATAACTGAAAATCCATTTCATTCCAAATCGTCTCGCCATTTCATTGGCCATTTAGTCTCGTTACAAGAATCTCCAACGCGCAAATGCAACTGCTATGGCTATGACATACGTAACTGTTTTATCACATATGACAATGATCTTATGTGAATCTCAATTATCTGTATGTGAATCTGTATTATCTTGTTGTGTTATCCAATTTACATCAATTGCAACTGCTATGGCTATGACATACGTAACTGTTTTATCACAAATGACAATGATCTTATGTGAATCTCAATTATCTGTATGTGAATCTGTACTATCTTGTTGTGTTATCCAATTTACATCAATTCTGTGATAATATTTGTATATTATGCTTTTGTTGTGATTTGATTTATTTATCTTATGACAATGTTGCTGTTCATCTTTTTTTTTTTTTTTTTTTTTTTTTTTTTTTTGGGGGGGGGGGGGGGGGGGGGGGGGGCAAGCTTTCAATCAGTTTTATTCGTGACTTGCAGTTGTTTAACGACAAGTTAGCATTCCTGCCCTTACAGATGAAGTCTGTTTGCATCAGAGTAGGACAAAATTAAAACTGTCTATTGTAATCGGATAAGAAAAGTATTCACAAAAAAACTCGTACAATTATGTTGTGCTTGTCTGTGATTTGGGACCGTACGGCTTAAGGTCGTAAGGTCCAAAATCACAAAGCAACACACACGGTTGATCAGTGTGACCTATACGCGCGATACTTGAAAATGACTGTATACTGTAGCTGATATATTGATAAAAGTTACAAATAATTATTGTCAAACGAGGGTAATTGAAAATAATTGTGCATACATATTTTCTGATAATGCAGCATGGAAATGCCAGCAATTGAAAACTGTACACTCACGTTAGCTTGTTTCGTGAGCACATTTCAAATTGACATGGTACTCTTAAACCGTTCCGCCTCTCTTTTTTTTTCTTTTTTTTTTTTTTTTTTTTTTTTGGAGGGGGTTGGGGGTGGGGTGGGGGGGGGGTCAAAGTTTTATTTTAATACCGGTTATCATGGTTAGAGAAGTACCCAACGGAGAAAGAAACACGCTTAGAAAAGACGGGTACAACACAATTTATTAATATTTCGGGTAAATACCCTTTGTCAAAATAGACAAACAAACAGAGATCAGCCGCTACTTATCTTCATTCGCAGAAGGAATGTGGATCAGTTATGTTAGGTCATTTCCATAATGTTAATGTCAGGCCGACTTTCTAAGGTCTTATCATCATTACGAGTCATTTCACGCATACCTTCCATGAGTCTCATTTCATATTAACCCATTCATCCCTGACGCACTACAGCAGGACTGAGATGGGTCGACCATGATAATTCAAGGGTAGTGCCAGATTAGCTTGGCGCCTGTCTAATCTGGCACTACCCTTGAATTTTCATGGTCGATCCATCTCCTGCTATATGTGCATAGTCCGGTTAGATGACGCCTCCAATCTTTGGGAAATACGTGCGTCGGGGCTGAATGAGTTAAGGCCATTACGGTTTTAAGTTGTTCTAAGTCTTCCGTTCCCACTGTTACGTAATGAGCTCATTCTTCAAGTAGGCATCTCAGTATGGATAACGCTGAGAAATGATTCTCCCATGATGCAGACGCTAAACTACTTGTAATCTGTAGCTTTTATTCTTCGTGGACCACAGTACAGCGTGCTAGCCGAAACGCGAACTAATCACCACAATTTAGCATAACCGCCTACTTACATGTCAAAGGGAAGAAACCCAAACTTTTCCAAGGCTGGTAATCTTGGTCCAGCTAAAGACGGACAACATTATGAGAGACTCAGCCGGATTGGGGGGAAAAAAGTGAAACAGGACTACCAAGAGTTATAGATCTTCATGAGCACCCGCAGAATGCGGGGGCTCATGGAGATCTATAATGCTTGTAGATTTCTGTGTGAAACAAAAGTAGGAGAGAGTAGTGAAGCATTGTATCGTGTCTGACCTTTTTATGATCTCAGGGTAGTGGAGGGAGAGAATTGGTTACGCTGTGTGTGAGATTATGGGGGGCAAACTTGAAATACAATATAATACTTAGTGTTTTATTGCAGTCATTGCGATGCCATCTTCGTAGTGTCATAAATCATATCACTGTGAATGTGGTGCATTATATTAATGTCAACAATCGCAGATGCAAACAGTCAATGCTATTGTGCATAATCTTTGTTCAAGTCAGAATGCAGAATGGCCCGAGACACAGTGTTATTTCTATTTGTTTTTGTTTTATTTATTTTATTTATTTATTTATTTATTTATTTATTTAAGAATGTGTTTATTTATTTACAACAAAAGACTGAGGAAGGCAGGAACATAACATGTGCAAAAAGAAATCGTGTTCAAGCTAAAATACCGTCCGTGGTTGGTGCTCTGGTACTTTAAGTTATTAAGTCGGATGTTGCAATAGTGTCAATTCTGTCAGTTGTGCGTTATGTGTGTGTGTGCGTGTGTGTGTGTGTGTGTGTGTGTGTGTGAGAGAGAGAGAGAGAGAGAGAGAGAGAGAGAGAGAGAGAGAGAGAGAGAGAGAGAGAGAGAGAGAGAGAGAGAGAGAGAGAGAGAGAGAGAGTATTAGCCTGTGAGGCAAAGCATTTTATACCCTTTGGCTGTCGGAAGCTTTTTGTCGAGGTGATTCCATAGGTTAATCCAATATGAATAATGTGTTACTGAATTTTATTTTATTCGAACACAGCGTGTTTCTGTATTATTTTGAAACTAAAACTGAAAGACGAAACTGACACTTTTGTATGAGCTTTTACAGCAAAGTACGTACTTGGCATCACCTATTTGGTATTTCGAGTGTGTCAAAGGAAAATAAAGAAATCAGTACTCTATCGACGTTTTCGTTGTTTTTAAACTGTTTAACCCATTCAGCCCTGACGCACTACAGCAGGAGATGGGTCGACCGTGATAATTAAAGGGTAGCGCCAGATTAGCTTGGCGCCGACAGCTAATCTGGCACTGCCCTTGAATTATAATGGTCGATCCATCTCCTGCAAATGGTGCATAGTCATTAAACGTGTTTGTGTGTGCGTGTGTGTGCATGCAAAAAAAACAACAACGCATAAACATAATTCTCAGACATACACTGAGTCTGTGAAACACGCCCAACCTCATTTAGGACACTTTCAAACACACCAATTGGATGTGAACACACACGTACACACACACACACACACACACACACACACACACACACACACACACCACACACACACACATACATACACACGCACACATACAGAGAGAGAGAGAGAGAGAGAGAGTCTACCCAATGCGCAAAAGGCTATCAGGACGACGGCGGCCCGATGGCTTTTTGCGCATTGGGTACGTATACATACAAACGTCACAAACAAAAATACACTCCCTACACCCACGCCACTCAAGCGCACCCGCCCTACAAAAAAGCAAGCAAACAAACAAACAAACAAACAAAAACTCCATCCACCAATCTTCCGCACCCACCCCCCCCCCCACCCCCCATCCCCACCTCCCACTTGCCCTGACCCCATGCCCCCGTTAAGCGGCGTCACGCACCATTGCTCTTAACCCTTTGGCTGTGGGTAGCGGGTTTTGTCGCGATGATTCCTGCAGGAATCATCTCGACAAAAACAGCTGCCGTCAGCCAATGGGTTTAATTGCACAGTTTAATATATCAATCATGTGTGCCTTACTTGGATTCAATTATGCCCTGTGAAACCAGTAGCCAGTAAGTCTATTTTTGTATAAAGCGAGATTTTCATGGTAATACAGTGAAAAGCTCGCTTTCCACAACGATGGATTTTCACCTGTTGCTTTCGCAGGGCAGCGCCTTCCTAGATTAACTCTGTAACCGGAATAAGCTCCAAACTATTGTTAACCTTATTGTTCCTCAAAGTCGCCTGCGGTCAACATTCTTTAGCCTACTTGACGTCAGCCCTAAGGCGACTAGCGTTTCCCAAATCTGCGAGCTGTACAGCAGAACCTGTTTTGAGCGACCACCGTTAGCAGAGATCACCTGTCATTAAAGACCATCGTTTATGTGGGTGCAGCCACTTAAAAGGTGGTCTTTCATGACAGGTGACTGTTTGCCTTCATGACCTCTCTAGTCTCAAGACGCCTTTTTTTTTTCTTGCCAGAAATGTGGCGGCTCAAAACAGCTTCTGCTCAAATGTAAAGATATTTCAGTTCAGGAAACAGATCGACCATGATAGTTCAGTGGTGGTGCCAGAATAGCTTGGTGCGTACAGGCGAAAATTTCCACATTTGGGAGTCGACCTCTTCAGTAAGACTTCATTGCAGTTCAGGAGAGTTGTTGACCATGATAGTTCGGGGGTGGTGTCAGAATAGCTTGGCGCCGGTAGGCGCCAAGCTATTCTGTCAGCACCCTTGAACTATCATGGGTCAACAACTAACAGGTTGTACTCGGTCACGGCTGAAAGAGGTAACTTGCAGGCATTGTACTGACACGTGCAATGCTAACATGTAGAACAAAATGATACGAAATTTGAAACCACTGGAAAAGAAACATTTCGACAGCGTGTTGCATAGATTGTACTAGCTCGTAAGCTATGATACTCCTTTCAGCTCTAACACATTTCTAGACTGAAGAAATGGATCAGGCAAAACCATTATAGTTCAACGGCCAAGGATGGTGCCAGCGAATAGCTTGGCGCCAAATGCTTGAACTATCATGGTCGATTTGTGGCATTTAACGCAGCCCTCAGAAGACAACTCCCAAATGTGTGTATAGGTTGTGTTTATAATGTGTGGATGTAATGCATGAGTGGAAATTGTACAGTGTTGCGTTCACTCTAAACCTCCATGGTCGTGTGCTTCAACATAAGCGATGAGTAGACATTTGCCGGGCGCATCTGCCCAGTCTATTCTCAGTTCATGCCGATCGCCTCATATCTACTCGTTAGCGGTATATTATCAGTAACGAGGTCACTAACCTTTCTTGAGAATACGGGAAAAGGAAAAATCTTTGTCTCTCTAGAAGATTACTCGAAAGTCTGTGACTAGAACAATATCAAGTTTCTGATATTAACAGTTACATTTGTTTTGTACTGATGAAAGTGTCTACACCTTCCTGGAACAAGTTCGAATAAGGACGCTAAAAATTATATAAAAAAAAAAAATTATTCGTCCTAGTTAACTTTACATTGGAGGAAAAAATGGCATTTACATTAAATTGTTTCACTAGCCTCAACAAGAAATGAACATAAATAAATAAATAAAAGACAACAAGAACAACAACCACGGGTTAGAGTGTCAGGCGATATACCCTTTTGGTCGATCCTAAGATAGATAACCAAGTAGCCCAAACTTTATTTGAAATCACTGGTGTCAATTTAACTCATTCTGCCCGCGACACACCACAGCAAGATATGGCTCGACCATGACAGTTCAAGGGTGGTGACACAATAGCTTGGCGCCTATAGACGCCAAGCTATTCTGCCACCACCCTTGAACTATCATGGTCGATCTGTCTCCTGAATTGTAATGCAGTCCTCAAAGGATAACTCCAAAATGTGGGTATGTTGTGCATCGGGCACAATGAGTTAAACGGAATAAGATGACTTTTTGATGGGTTGGTTGGTTGGTTAGTTGGTCCGTTGGTTGGTGGGTGGGTGGCCGGGTGCGTAGGGTGTGGATGTTTGGATGGATGGATGGATGGATGGACGGATGCATAAAACTTCAATAATCAAGATTCCAAAACTGTATCGTGTCTTAGAAAGGCAAATTTTCTTCGGTTGGGAATGTTGGATAAGAATACACAAAATATATAATATGTACTAAAATGTCATAAAAAGTGGTAGTAACGAAAAGGAAAGTAGATGTACACTGCTGCCGGTAATAAAAAGAAAGGTAGATGTATAGTTTGCTACTGTTTTCTTTAAATAGATATGTAGTATATACCTTGTTATTATAATAATAATAATAAGCGCATTAATAGCGCTTATCCCATTGAAATCGGCTCAAAGCGCCGCCGCGAACTGAACCCCAAGCACGCTCCGTGAATCACGCGCATTCACTCACACACTGTACATAACACAGACATTCACGTGGCTAAGGCAGCTCAGCGAGCTACTGTAGTTTTGGAATCCCAATCGTTGTATTGAAATTGCTACGCCCGCCACCCGATACTACTCCATCCCCCACCCCCGGTTCAGCCCCCCCAGCCCCCCCCCCCCCGCCCCCCCTCCCGCCCCCCAGCCCCCCCCACCCCCCCCCCCCCACCCCCCACAACTCTAACTTTAAAGCTCTAACTTTGGCCTCGGGAAGTCCCATTCCTAGCAAAGGTAAACAAAACACCTGTCCGTGAGATGAGTATAATGTTTTCTCATCCGCACGCGACACAAATTAAATGAAGGCTGCGCACTCAATCTCTTCCTTTTTCCACATGAGTTGTTCAGCCAGTCACACCAGATGACGGCATCTTAAACACGAATATATTCTGCGTAAATCGAACGCAGCCGATCCCATTTGCAAGAGTCTTAGGTTCTATCTATGCCTCTTGCAGATGGACGTCATGTGACCGCAAGGTGAGCTGTCAACTACTTTGTCGTCTGCTGCGTTCCACGCTGGCTGTACAGACACATCCGGGTCACATGGAAGACCTTGACCCCTGGCCTTTGACCTCTGAGACCTGAGGGGAAAACACACCCGGACTGTCTGTCACATGGTGGTGCAAACACTGATTGTTTTGATCCTTACCTGTCCCACGCCCAATTTAATTCCGAGGAAAGGTTATTGTTAGAGGGGAGAGGGAAAATGGTACGTACTTAATGAGTATGTAGCTCATATCAGTATTCGTCCAGCCTGAAGTGAAAATGTTAAATATATGTTCAACTTGAGCCAGCTTAATTTTGGCAGTTGAAAGGGTCAGGCTTATACTGAGAAAATTGTAACGGTCGATTCACAACAGCCTCCTCCAAAATCATTAAACAGACAGACGATATTAAAGCTGCTGTGACCCATAATTTTCAGAGCGTCAGTTTGATCCTACCCTAATTCCAGACCAGTAAAACATGGAGATCGCAAAATGACCCCCCCCCCTCTCCCCCCCTATCCTCCCACCCACCCCCAATCCCTCCTCCAAAATTAGTAGGTGTCCCCTCACGATTGCATTACAGCTGAGGAGACAGATCGACCATGATAATTCGCCTACATTCGACCAGCTATCCTGGTGTCACCATTAACCCCTTCCCTGCCACTGTCCGTACATTTTTGTTTCAGAAATCTTGCTTCATTCTACGACAAAAGCCTACACCGGCCAAGAAACATGGATACAAATTGGTCTCAGCAAGAGGCATAGATTCGCATGAGCCCACGCAGTCGCGGGGGCTCTTGAGGATCTGTGTCTCTTGCAGCTTGATCATGTTCCCTTTTCTCGGCAGTGAAGGGGTTAAAGTACCATGGTCCATTGACCATGCATGGTATTTCAAAGCCACGATTCCGAGAGAGATGTCGCACTTTGGAGTTCAATAACTTGAAGAAATAGATTGCAAAGAATGACGTCGAAGGAATACTGTAGGTCTCGGCGACCCAAACAATAGTGACATTTGAGGTTTCGTTTGAAACGAACGACACCCAACAAAGGAACGAGAGCGAAGACACAGTGGATAACAAGCTTGGACCATAAGCATAAACAATACTCCGAATATCTCCAAGAGGCATAGATCCTCATGAGCCCGGAGGGCTCATGAGGATCTATGCCTCTTGGAGATGTTTGGAGGCCCATGCTAATGGTACAATCTGATAATCAACCGCGATTTCGCTCTCCTTAAAAATCGTTCGTGGCAAACGAAACCTGAGAGAAGAAGGTCACAAGAACATTCGATCTTCGTTCATTCAGAACACTTACCTAATTATCAGGGTTTAACACCATGCAGGCGACAAAGGCCAACTTATCAAGAACAGTCAATGCATGGATGACTAGTAAGGGTTATGGGGTTATGAAACACGTAGAATTCATTTTAGCACAGTAGACGGCACAGGACCAAACACCGTGAACATACTATTCAGAGTTTAATGGCTTGGAAGCAATTTATTATCGCTCTGGACTGTCATCGAGTGTCTTCACATAATAAAGGCTGATAAGTAATTCAGCAGGTTCAAAATTTTAATAAGGCGTCGGTTAATGTTTGTTCGGCAAGGCTCTTGTTGTTTCGAGTCATAACCGTACACTCGCTTTTGTGTTCAGTATAAACCCATTCCCTGCCACTACACGCGCACTTTTTTTTCTTTCTTCTGAAGTCTTCGTTCATTCAACGACCAAAACTCAAAACCATCCGAGAAAAAGACATGCAAACTGGTCTTAGCAAGAGGCATATATCCTCATGAGCCCCCGCAGTCGCGGGGGCTCATGAGGATCTATGCCTCTTGCAGGTTTTGCGGCAGTATAAGCTTGTGAATACTTTTAGTGCTTCTGCTGGTGGCCAGGTTTTCAACGTTGATGTGTTGTTGCTGCTGCTGCTGAAAGCCTGCAAAACACACTGAGGATGCGTCCCTGTGTGTGCATCAGACACTGAGGATTTAATCCGATATCCACTCACTGTCTTTATTTCAATAGATATTTTTACATTAGTATAGGGGCCAAGAACATGATGCATCATAGACATAAGACAATGAAACAAATTTTATTCGATGTTTTACAAGTCGCAATTCATCATGATTTCACCAATGCAACTTTGATTCCTGCATGTTGCAGATAAAAATGTTTTGCATGCATGTTTGGGGAATTCAAATGTCTGCTTTGCGCCTTGGTTTCGTATTCGTTTTTCGAAAGATAAGATTGAGATGTGGGTCGATCGACTAACCATTTTGTGTCGAAGTCTCATATCGGGCTACTCATACGATATGAGTAGCATAGAAACGTTAGCCAACAGCACATGACTTGATCAAAGCCTCACAAGCCTTAACACATATTGACTTCTTTTATGTGAGGAGCAGTATATAAATGTGGAACCAGCTCTATCAGAAAGATACATAGAGTCTCATGAGCCCCTGCATTGCAGAGTATCATGAGACTCTATGTCTCTTTTTGCCGGAACGAGCTTGCTGAGAGGCTTTCATTTCTTGACTGGACATGTCACGGCGGACTGACTTAGATTTGTAATTTCCCAAACCGGTTGGGAAGGGGGGGGGGGGGTGAGGCGGGGGGGGGGGGGGGGGGGGGGTGAGGGGTTGGTGGTCACAATTTGTATAGACACTTGCAGCCAATCTGGCCGGATGGAGACTTTAGTGTTTATAGTGAGGAAAAAAGAACGCAGCAGAGATAAATCTGCGTAAATGGCTTGCTAGACAGGTCTGTTTATGTTTATGACTACTACTTTAAAAACTTGGTGTGCCGCATAGACTTTATGGCTTTCAAACTGTACAGCCAAACAGGACTGACGCGAAACTTTAATAGTCCCCAGAACAGTCCGAGTTTATTCCCTATAGACATAGACTTTTATGAGCCACTGCATGTGCAGGGGATCATGAGAATCTGTGTCTTGCTATAGAGTCAGATCAATCTCATTTACTTACAGCTGAACGCCAAGGGATTTAGCGTCTTACTGTCCAGCTGTGTGACTGGATTTTTCGTCGAGGGTATCGGGTATTCCCGTTCGGAACAATGAATTAGTCGGCCACGTCGACGATCATGAAACAGTCCCAAAAATAAAAATAGCATCGGACCTGTAAGCGATGGTGACTTGTATATAAACAGAAAGCACGTGCTTAGTAGAACTGGTCGGTGTATATATAGCGAGCGGCGTTCAAGAGCTTGGCAGAACCAATTTGATACTGACCACAGAACAAGACATTAAAACAGATTCTAGGAGAAGCATTTTCACAAACGGAGACAGTCTCGAACAAGAACATTGTGTGTACAATCCTGACAGTGTTTACCGGTCTTCGGAAATAGCTGCGTAAGGTAAGCATCGATACCCATAGTCAGTACAATATCTGTACAAGAAGACTGACCACAGAATCTATTATTTCAGGGTTTTGTAACCAGTTCAGAGACTGACGAGACTTGAAAAACCGATTGAACCACTCAGCGCCACTATATATACTCATGAGCCTCCGCAGTTGTGGCGGTTTATAAGGATCTATGCCATTTCATTTTCCTCTGACGGGTGAGGATCTCTGACATTGAATTTACAACGATTTCAAATATACAGTCTGCGTTAAATGGCAGCCAAGGGGTGAAACAGTATCTTAAAAGTTATCAGTGTCCATACACCGTTACTGACATGTGTGATACTGTGTTTCCGATATAATAATTGTTTACATTGTTTATCTCGCGCAGGTAAAAAAAAAATCCTTCTATGATATTTTAAAATCGCTCTGTTATTCAAAAACTACACTTTTTCGGCGTTTGTGTGTGTGTGTGTGTGTGTGTGTTTGTGTGTGCCGGGGGGCTGTTCCTGATCTTGATAATCATACTTATCATTTTCTTTCAGTAGCCGGCTGTTTCAATTTAAAAAAAATGTAGTGGCCACTGAATATTGGCATAATAAATCATGTTGTTACTAACACATTAATTTGTATTTTCTCCAGACGAATCACACAAGTCGACAAGTAACAGTCGAGCCCAACATGGTGTGGAAGGCGGTTCACCGGCTGTTGGGTGAATGGACCAACTCCTACCCGATTGAAACCGGCACGCATTCCTTGTCTGGCGGATCCTCCAAGCCTATCGAGCATTATATTAAACCCTATGGCACCGCTTACTGCGCGTGGCCGAAACAGAGCTCGTCCTCCGTCAAGTGGGAGGAGGAAGGCGTCATCATCACAACTTCTGAGAAAAAAAAGGAGGTGGTCGTCATGCACAGAAAAGGACTGACGCGGGCTGACTGCCAGCATGAGGTGGACAAGTGCAGATTTGTCAACAGAGTGCTGGAGAACGTTCCTGAGTGTGCTGGCATCGAGGTGGTGCCGGTGTACTACGCAAAATACACGCAGAAAGATTCACGCGGCTCAAAGGGATCCAAAGATGGGTTCGTCCTGATTCGTGATGTTGTGAAAGGCCAGGAAGAAGAACTTCTGTCTCCAAGCATCAGCAAACTTACCAACGCCATCTCCATAGTCTCCGGCTACAAACTCCACGTCACCAGCGTCAGAGGTGTGCCAGAATCTAGTCATAACGGACATGTGACCTACAAACTCACGTCACTGGTGGTGCGTTCTGTGTCGCAGGGCGTGCCTCAGTCTGCGAAAGGATTCCAAAGAGTGGACACTTTCTCTGACTGGGAGAGCCTGCAGGATCTGAGTGGAGTCTGGGACTGCAACACTGGTCTGGGGACGGATGCCACAGATGGCACTTCTCCTCGTATTCAACCTACTGCCCCACAGCTTCCTCCAGCCTACGATGACGTCATTTCTCATTGCACGTGCTACGCACACGGTATACCCAGTGGTACGCAAAGTCATCAGCATTCAGGACAACAAAATACGCAAGTTGAGCATCCTTCTGGGTGCCAGTTTACTCACACTGATCGAGCGATCAGCCATCAGGCCGATGGCGGTATCGCTGATATCTCAATCAGTGTGAGTAACCTTCCGTCCCAAATTACTCACCCACACACAGCATCACCTTGCGAATGCAGACTTCAGCCAACTGCACCAGTGATGCCAGAAGAAGGTTCTGATGACTGTGAAACGTCAGCCCAAGACGATGCAACGGACTCAGAACGCTTTCAGACCTGCGTTATTTGCAAACACGTCACCCTGGAGAAATTGCTGACAGTGCGTAACGGTGGGCCGCCTCCGTCCTACACTGAGACGTAGGCTGTTTTTGGTGCAGAACTCTTGTACAATGTTTCTCAGTATGGGTGTAACAGGACTCACATTCTCGAACAATATTTTTTCGAAATACTACGGCGCGTGGATGATATCGATCCTACTCTGTGAGATAGGTTGAGAATTCTCGAACCATGTATGCATTTGATGTGTGGACATATTTTGGTGTATGGACGAGGTAATCTTACTTTGTGGTACAGGTTGTGAATGGTGAAGAATTATTGACACACTTTGGCGCGTGGACGATATTTACCAGATTCTGAAAGACTCATATGTTGTGGCAGCTCAAAAGATCTTGAACAATAATTTGTCGAAATACTTTGGTGCGCGGACGTTATTCCGTGGACTTACATACGTTTTGTCACATTGACATACTTGTCACATTGGCATACTTGTCACATTGGCATACTTGTCACATTGGCATATTTGTCACATTGGCATACTTGTCACATTGGCATACTTGTCACACTTGTCACATTGACATAATTGTCACATTGACATTTCCCCAGAAGCTAAAGCTCTTCAGTCGGGTCGACGACGGCCGCAGTGGGCCCGCGCACGGCAGCTATCGTACTGAAATATACATGCATTTATTATTTCTTGTGTTTAGCCTTCGTGTCGTTTGGCAAAAATGTCAGTTTTATTGTTATACTTGAATTCGAACAAAATTCATGTGTGTTATTTTGAATCAAATTGCAAAGTGGAAAATTTTAAAACTGAAACTGGTGCCAAGGGCGTAAATGGATGAGCAGATGAATGTGAGTGCACGGGTGACATCAGGCACGGTTTATCTTGTAAGCCTATTAAGTAAGCTGCTGTACAATGAATTTTCTCAGCAGTCTAGTATATTCTTCAGTAATTCATTCAGCCCGACGGCCGTATTTCCAAAATTTTGGAGGCGTCATCTAATGACTATGCACCAGTTGCAGGAAATGGATCGACCATAATAATTCAAGGGCAGTGCCAGATTAGCTTGGCGCCGACAGGTGCCAAGCTAATCTGGGACTACCCTTGAATTATCATAGTCGGCCCATTTCCTGCTGTAGTGCGTCAGGGCTGAATGGGATAATGCTTTTGGAATTATGATGTGTACTGGTCTGTGCTTTTGGACTTGAACCCTTAACTTTCAAAATCACAGACCCGCATCAAAATAATTTCTTAGCCCCCCCCCCCTCCTCCCCCCCCCCCGCTCCCACCCTCCCCTCCCACCCCCACCCCCACCCCACCCTCGTCTTTTCCGCTTAGCTAAATGCATTGTGCTGCTTTAAGCTTAGCCAGAAATGGTGATTGCTTACAGAGGAATATTGGTCAGCTGGTTAATGCTTTTGGAATTATGATGTGTACTGGTCTGTGCTTTTGGACTTGAACCCGTAACTTTCAAAATCACAGACCCGCATCAAAATAATTTCTTAGCCCCCCCCCCTTCCCCCCCCCCCCCGCTCCCACCCTCCCCTCCCACCCCCAACCCCACCCCACCCTCGTCTTTTCCGCTTAGCTGAATGCATTGTGCTGCTTTAAGCTTAGCCAGAAATGGTGATTGCTTACAGAGGAATATTGGTCAGCTATACGGCCACTTAACATCAGCATATCGTCAGTTCTATTTCAAGAGCTGATGGCTGAGTACAATAGCTTTCATTTTGATAGCGCCGCTGTACAATAACCCGGACTGTTCTCTCAATCTCTCTGTTGTTGTGATTGAGACAAATCTGTGCAAAACAAGAGGCAGAGATTCTAAAGAACCCTTTGCAGCTGCAAGGACGCTTTAGAATCTGTGCCTCTTGTAGTCGGAAGGGTTAGTCTGTGGGTTATGTTCACAGGTCGCGTCATTTTTGTAACATTTTCTTGCTGTTTTCATTTATATCTGAGTTGTGACTTTATCTGTGTGAATCCGTGTTGTAGCTGATACCCGGCCTAGGCTGTCTGAGCTTACTTGGTACTGGAAAAAGCTCCAGATCCGCTGACGTGGACTTAATCCTGTGTCTGCTGCTAGCTCTTTTTGTCGCCATGATTCCTACAGGAATCATCGCGACAAAAAGCGCTACCGACAGATAAAGCGAACCTCTGTGCATGCGGCCACCGGACCAGCAAACTGTGCTGGTGACTGCATTCATTAAGAGGTTAATGTAGCTAATTAATAATCACACTGGTTGCCTGCCTCGATTCGAGCGATACAGCCAGTGTGGATACTGATGTCTAGTTGTATTTTCAGAACAAGTGCTGATTATATGCCTTTTATACTGGCAAACGTGCAATATATTTATCTGGAATGATGATTTTATGTAATGCCGGGATGTCTTCTTGTGAGTGTGAGATACAGACAAAGAGAGAGAGAGAGAGAGAGAGAGAGAGAGAGAGAGAGAGAGAGAGAGAGAGAGAGAGAGAGAGAGAGAGAGAGAGACTGAGAGAGAGAGAGAGAGAGAGACAGAGAGACAGAGAGACTGAGACAGAGAGAGATTGAGAGAGAGAGCGAGAGAGAGAGAGAGAGAGAGAGAGAGAGAGAGAGAGAGAGAGAGAGAGAGAGAGAGAGAGAGAGAGAGAGAGAGAGAGAGAGAGAGAGAAAGAAGGCAGCTATTTTGTGCATGAACTTTTTGTGTACCAAAAGACCCATTTCGCAAGAAAAAGCTTTTGCTGTAAATTGTAATAAAGCTAACATCTAGAGCAAACTTGTTTGAGCTAATATGATTCGTGCGTGAGTGCGTGTGTGTGTTTACATTGACGTGTGTGTGTTAAACATTGACATTGGACGTTGAAACGTGAAACTTTTATCTAACACATCCATCCATCGATCTGTCGATCAGTAAATCACCAAAAACAGCCAACCGTTTGTTTGTCCGTTTTCTCGTTCGTTCGTTTTTTCGTTAGTTCTTTCTTTTGTTCTTATTTCCAAACTCCATCAATCCATTCAATTTCTCAGTCTTCTACTAACACACATGTACACGTGTCCCGGCCCGACGTCAGAACAGCTCATTTGTCGGAAAGGTTCCCCACATGGACACTTGTGACAGATTTTTCCATGACGAAACCCTATGTTAAGATCAATAAGGAGACGCGCATGAGTGAATCTTGCCACCAGGAGCGCCTAAACTGATATTTATAATAATACGATCATGAAAAATAATTAATTATATCTGACTGACTGACTGATTGATTGATCTGAGGGAGAAAAAAACCGCTTTTAATGTGTGTGAGTACCTGACAGCCAAAGGATTAATTGTCGACAGCTGGTTGGCTTTAGAAGTGAAAGAGACAAACACTAACGAAGATCTACCTTTGAGTCATTTCCCACGAGTTGAGCACGGTATTTAAATAAATAAATAAATAAATAATCAATCAATCAATCAATTAACCAATCAATCAATAATTGTTTAACCGTCTCTAGTAGTGGTGTGTGAGCTGGCCAAGTGACAGGTCATGTAATGGTTTTTAAAGTTCATAGAAAACACTGATGCACTTCACGTAGTTACTCAAGTGTGTAAAGTAAGCCTGGGTTTCCCCCACCTAGCTTTCCCAGTCTAAATATAATTGATTCCCTTTTATTAACTCATTCTACCCCAACACCGAAATCCTTAAATTCTGCCGTTGTCCTCTGAAGACTGCATCGCAGTGCAGGACACAAATCGACCATGATGGTCGATCCTTATAAGCCGGTGGTGTGTCTGGGGTAGAAGGAGTTAAGAATGAATACTATGGATCCGGTTCAGTCATAAGCGAAATGTTCAAGTATCGGGCCGATGTCGGCCGTAGTCCGTGGCCCGCGCCCTACAGCCGACCATGCATCGGACCGTGATTTGATGACTGCAGCTGGCGTCGGTCCCGGCGATGGTCTTTTGCTTACTGGGGACAGGGTTTGAGGTCTCAGTAGAATCGTCGTTAGTGATCGGCATGTGTGCCGGCGCATCTGGCTGATTCTGCCGGTGCCGTCTCAGTAAATCTGGCTACATCCCAATGCGCAAAATGACATCGGGCCGACAACGGCCACCGTTGGCCCGCGCACGGTCGTGCGCGTACCAACAACGGCCGACGTCGGCAGGATGGTCTTTGCGCACAGGGATTGATAATAATGACAAAGCGTCTAAATTTAGTTGCGCCATGCTTAAAAATCACTACAGACATTAATTGATGGTGCAAGAAGTCAATCGGGGTTTCCCGTTTGACACTCCGCGGCGCGCCCGGCCCCACCCTGAAGAGGGGGGGGGGGGGGGTGGGCGGGCTGGAGAGAGTGGGAGCGTACACCGTGGTCAGTGATTAGGGTTAGAAGGAGGATCCTTTGGGTCCCACAGTGTGCCTTTGGCCGCTGTCCACTTGCCCTGTGCAGTAACCGCTGAAGTATAGGTCATATTACATATTCAAATTGGGCAGTTGAGGCAGTCAAGGACCGGTGTTTTTAAAAATAATTTTTGCCTTATTTGAAAATTTGTAGTAGGGCTGAATGTTGGAATTTGCTGGAAATGTCTGATTAGATGAGAGGAGACATGTTTGGTGCTTTGATTCATACCGGTTCTTCCACCGGCCCCTCCACTTTGGTACCGGTTTCAGGCCACTTTATAAATTTCAAATACAAGCGATCAAAATTTCCGAAAACTCAGTAGCTGAGCTGACCCTTCGCACCACGTGAATGCCCTGTGTCTGTCTTGTACTATGTTTGTCTTCAGAGTGAATGCGTGGGTCACGTGAGCGTGCGTGTTGGGTGCAGTTCGCGGCGCTTTGAGCCGATTCGCCGAATCGGGAAAACGCGCCTATATAATAACCATTATTATTATTATTATTATTATTATCCTGAGCATATCCAGTGGACAATTGTGGGCCTATGTTGAGTTGCCGTTGACGTAGTTATTTGAGGGGCAAGCTGATTTCAGCTGTGCTTGGGTGTGGGGTTGGTAAGGAATCAGGTTCATAGCTAAGAAATGAGACAGTTAATGTGCTGTTTTCGTTTGGCATCTTGTGCATGGCAAATGTGCAGCTTGTGGGCGGTAGTGTATTTTAGAGGATTGAAATCATAGGAGATGACTGGGACTGACTAAGGCTAAGAGACTGGACAGTACGGAAACGTCACTGTGTTCCGTGGTCTGTCAGAAGCACCACATGCCATATGTGACATAGAACTGAAACTGGTTTAATGTAACCATATCATTGAGTTTGGACTTTTGCAGATGGAAAACTGAGAAAATCATGAAAAATTTGAAATTTTGCCCCCCAAAAATCGCTGCGTTTGCAGTTTTATTGGCGTTTTTGCATGTTTTGCGTCGCAACACCCTGTTTTCCTGCACTGTGAGCTATGTTTAGTGTGTTTGTTCATTTATTTTTTGTCTTACAGGTAGTCATGAGTCTGACCTTCGACCTTGAGCTGTGAACTTTGACCTTGACCTTGAAAGGGGTGGGGTCTGGGGCGTTCAGTTTGATAAATGAGTTTTAAAAATGCACTCTTTCAGTTATTGACGTTGTGGGGTGAGGTGGGGTGGGGTAGGGTGGGGTGGGGGGTTGGTTTGGAGGTGGGGGGAGGGGGGCTTAAGGTCAAAGATTAAGATGAAAACTACAATGAAATAGTGTCAGCATAATCATTTCATCAGAGTGAAAAAAGCCACCAAAATAGTGTGACATGCAGAAGTGTTATTTTGCATGGTCCAGCTACACCGGCTGCATCTGAGGTGTCATTCTGCTGTAATTGTTATGAGGGATGTCTCTGGTGTCTATTCTGAACCAAACACAAGCACTTTTACACTGCGTGAAGCTCATTTTAGTGCATTGTTATGGGACCAGCAGTTGCGGCCACCAGTACAGGCTTTTACAGGAGTGTTCACAGGTTTGGCACACACACGCCTGCTGCATTTGCAACATGAGTTGAGGTGTTTTGAGATTCTGACAAGTGTGCCCAATGAACTGTACATAACCATTTTTTCTGCTACCTCCTAAATAAGCACTCCAGACACTTGTTTGGGTATGCGGTGTGTACGGCGTAGCATAGATTTGGCTGTGTTGTGTAGTCTTTTGTCTGTGGGTTAGCTCGGTAGACTTAATGTTTAAACTGCAGAGCTGTTTCATGACCCCTTTTGCCTGAGGAAAAGATTGCAAGCAAAATATTGGGCATGGCAGCTGGTTAAGGCCTCTTCCTGCTTGTTGTCACCAGACAACAGGGTCAATGAGGATGCCTGGGCATTGTCTTTTTGGCTGCCCTGACGGAGATACACAAAGAAATGGCCTTGGGTCTGAAAGCTCATTTTTCATCAATGCCAGTGTCATGGTAACCTTTTTCAGTTGTTCAGCCTACCAGAAGTCAGTTTGACTGTATCACCTGTTTGTAAACTTGGAAAAACAGAAAAAGTAGGGGGGTGGGTAATGGAAAAAATATGAATAAAAGACTTTCATGTGCCTGTGTCTCAAAAGCAACATTTCTGAAAAATCAGATATATTACTTGATGTACATGCCAATTTTGGAGGCATTCTGACTATATCTAGTCTGTTTTTCATGGCATCAGATATGCAAGATCCAAAACGTCAACAGCATAGTGAACGCCACAACAACGCGCTTCACATAATGGGCCATACCATAAAGATGCAGCAACATTCAATGGTGTCACTTTGGGTTTGACTTAGCTAGTGTCTAAGGATTGCACTGATGGCAGATTGAATGGTGTTCAGGTGGGACAGTTTCTCTGACAGATTCAATGACCCTTCATTGTCTTTACCCAGTAAGCAAAAGGTCCTAGGGCCAACTATGCGTGGACCCACTGGCCGCTGGCGTCGGCCCGAGGACCTGTTGCTTACTCGGGCAGCCACTCTGGTTCACCGACTTGTTACTGTTAGCGGTCCTTCGCATAGAGGCGACTACACTTTAGAATGCTACCTACTTATTTACCTACTTATACAGTGTTAATCCTCACGCTCAGATAGGTGAGGCTAGCGCTGGTAGAATTGTACACAAACCAAGGGGATTTACTCAGCGCTGGACAGACAAACAGTTAGATCCCTTGTCAGTCCCCGCCTATCAGGCACCCAATCGCCAGCCCACAGAAATATACGCAGGTTAATCCTGTTACTGTCGAAAAAAAGGTGAGCTCCACCCAACTGCAAGATGCATAGATCCTTAAGAGCTCCCGCAGTTGCGGGGGCTAATGAGGATCTATACTTCTTGCTGACCTATAGTTCGCGCCGCATCCAAGTTCTTTTGACGGGTGAATAATGTTGAATTTAAAATGATTTACACATGCGCCTCTTGCTGAAACTGCTTTGTATCCATGTTCTTTTGACGACTGGGGATGTTTTGATACTAAATTTACGATTTCAAAAACGCAGTGCAGTCTGTGTCCACTGGCGTCTCAGTATTCAGTACTGAGGCCCGCAAAACAAAGTTTTCCACACTAGTCCGGTTGCGATGGACTTAACTCATTCTACCCCAGACACACCACAGGAAGATAAGGATCGACCATGATAGTTCAAGGGTGATGCCAGAATAGCTTGGCGCCTATGGGCGCCAAGCTATTCTGGCATCACCCTTGAACTATCATGGTCGATCTGTGTCCTGCACTGCAATGCAGTCTGCAGAGGACAACGGTAAAAATTTCAGAATTTCGGTGTTGGGGTAGAATGAGTTAAACACGGTCAAATTCTCTTGCCACTGTGTGTCGTCTGACTGTGCTACTACCGTACAGTGACGCTCCTTAGTCGCAGTGTCCAGGTGTGTTCACAGTCATTTCTGATTGCTGTCATCATCCTTGTGAGCGGCAAGTCCTCGGGAAGACGTGAAGTATTCTTAGAAGGTCTGTGCTGCAACTCTCGATTCTTTCAATTTCATCAGCAGTTGCAATACGTGTGTACGAGCAGGCCAGGTTCGAGGTTTATTTTAGTAGAGTGCAGCATAATCCGGTGTTTGATCGGTCACGGTATCGCTGTTGTGTTTACGTGTGTGTCGACGACCGAATGCAAAGGAGGTAAGTTTGTATTACCCCTTTGCGTGTCGATAGCGGTTTTAGTCGCGATGATTCCTACAGAAATCATGGCAACAAAAACCGCTACCGACAGACGAGGGGTTAAGTATTATAAATCCTTTGTGATCGCTGTTGTGTAAAGCTTTTAGTTTGTTTACGTTGTCAGATGTCATCATCATCGTCACTATCATCGTTGCCAGTCGTTGCCATTCTCCTCAACAGCATCATCGTTGTCACGTCAGTTGTCATCGTCAAGTTTTGTTATCACATCTCTCTCTCTCTCTCTCTCTCTCTCTCTCTCTCTCTCTCTCTCTCTCTCTCTCTCTCTCTCTCTCTCTCTCTCTCTCTCTCTCTCTCTCTCTCTCTCTCTCTCTCTCTCTCTCTCTCTCTCCGGCTCATGAAACCTCTTGCAACATTACTATTGTACTTCCTTACGTATTGAAGATGACCAAAGCCCGGGCGGCAGTGAAGCGTGACGGTCGATCAGGTACATATATAATATAAAGTCCAGCTGTGAGTACGGGCTATTTCAAATGAAAAACAGGAATGATATAAGGAACATTGATAATCTGTACTCAGCGTGCTTTCAAATAGGGACCCTGACGGGCGATGCGTGGTGATATGCGACTCAGCCTCTGCGCGCCGAGAGGCTGCCTCGCATATCACCACGCATCGCCCGTCAGGCCACTATTCTTTCACGCTTCTGTTTGTAAGCGGACTTCCGAGATACATCTTTCATTCAGGCTACACGGAGTGTGTCGAGGCAAAAATGACTATTCATCGTTAGATACTTGATACTAAATTTTGGACTTGAGTATGATACGACCTTTAATATTCTCGTCTAACATTTTTTTGTCTCGTGTTTTAAATGGCTTCCAGCTACTTGTAGTAGAAAAACATTCAACCAGTCAGTGTCAACAACAACAACAATAAAAAACAACAATCGTCAAATAAGTTAGAACAAATGGCAAAGTCTTGGGAATAAAGTGTTGGTTATTTCTGTACCGCTTTTTTACTTCTGATGGAGGTGACTCGACCGTGACAGTTGCTGTCGATATTGTAGTAATAAATAAAAAGAAAAGGGGAGACTGCCAGTGCTCATATTTTAGGAAGATTACAAAGTAAAGTAGGTAAAAGCACTGTCAGGGGAGAGAAGTGTCAAGGGGCTGAACACTGGGATATGTGATACGCCCCCCTTCGGGGGGATGGGGGGTCGGGGGGGGGGGGGGCTTCCATATGCATTGCTTCAAGTCACTTTCTTAGCTCACCCCCTCTTTCCTATCTTTTTTTTTTCTTTTTTTTTTTTTTTTTTGTGTGTGTTTTGACCACAGTAGATCTATGATCACTGGTCGATCATGCACACTTCTCTCCCCTGACAGTGCTTTTACCTACTTTACTTTGTAATCTTCCTCACAAAATATTAGCACTGGCAGTCTCCCCTTTTCTTATCATGATTGATCGCTTAGCTGCGCTATGAACTAGTTTTGTTATCACTCTCTCTATCTTGTCTTTTATCATGTTTACAGTTGGAGCGACAAGAATAACTTAGCTTACGCTGAGTCACTTCACGTTCAGTCAGCAATGCAAGCATCTACTGTAACCCCTTCATTGGCAACTGACGCAGATTGTGTTTTGGAAATCAATGCAAATTCAACGTCAAAAAGACCCATTCGTCAAAGTACCATGCACATAAAATATTTTCAGCAAGAGGAATAGATCTTCATGAGCCCCCGCAGCTGCGGGGGCTCACTGTGAAGATCTATACCTCTTGCAGTTGGGTGGCGTTCATATTTTATCGGCAGTGAAGGGGTTAAGCTATGGGGAACTACAACCACAGTCGAAGACTGACATAAACATGATTGGAAATCCACCTTATCTCGGTTTCGGTGTCTTATCTATGGGGTTTTTATGCCTACAGGTAGACACACAAACTCCACCAGGGAGGCCCCTTTGGGGGCTTAACTGCCTGTCCCAAGTCAGGATAAAGGAGGAGGGTTAGGCGTGGGGCTAGCGACTCCACCCTGTAAAAAGAAACTTGCTACGGAAACGACAACAAGGGAAAAAGCGACAACCGGCGCTGGGAGCGAAGCAGACCAGGAAACTGGACTTATGACGGATGGGGACCAAAGCCGCAAGGACGTCTCCACCCCGATAGCGGAACTCCTGACGCCAAAACGATGGATCAGAATTGGATGCTGGAATGTGCGAACGCTCTACCAGACTGGAAAGCTGGCGCAAGCAGTAAGTGAACTAAACCGCTACAAACTAACCCTCATGGGAGAAACAGAAGCAAGATGGACTGGTGCTGGCAAACAGAGGTTGAGCTCCGGAGAAGTCATCATCTGGTCTGGAAGAACAGAAAACGAACACCGAGAAGGAGTTGCTGTCATCATCAATAAGAGCAAGGCCAAGACCGTTCTACAGTGAAAACCTGTGAACGAGCGCCTGCTGTACGTCAGGATGAATTCCAAATACGCAAAGCTGTCTATTGTTGTGGGCTACGCACCGATAGACGACGCGGAAGAAGAGGATAAGGATGCATTCTACGACGCCCTCCAAGCTGTTTTGGAAGACATCCCTCGACATGACGTGCTGATGCTGATTGGTGACTTCAACGCTAAGGTCGGCTGCCGCGACAATGAAGACAGAGAGAGGACCATGGGACGACATGGAGCGGGTGTGATCAACGACAACGGGGAGAGGCTGGTCAATTTCTGCGAGGAAAATGACTTAGTCATAGGAGGGACCCTGTTTGTGCATAGGGAGAACACACAAGTGATTTGAAATTCACTTTACCTCGGCTTTGGTCTCATATGCCTATAGGCATATGAGACCAAAACCGAGGTAAAGTGAATTACAAACCATTTTCGTGTCAGCATATATATATATATATATGTGTGTATATATATATATATATATATATATATATATATATATATATATATATATATATATATATATATATATATGTGTGTGTGTGTGTGTGTGTGTGTGTGTGTGTGTGTGTGTGTGTGTGTGTGTGTGTGTGTGTGTGTGTGTGTGTGTGTTAAAGTGAATTTCAAATCATTTTTGTTTGATATCATTCTTATTTCAGCCTTTGCCTGTAACCACAGATCTCGACCTGACGGCCCAGGAGATGACAACAAAAGGACTTGAACTCACTCACGGCAGCGTCGAACGCTGAAGAAGAAGACGAAAAAGACAGACATGTTTTAACGAAACATTGAATGAGTTGCATTTGAAATTTGAAACAAATAATCGGAGGAGTAAAAATGGCGAGCGGCTATGTGGGCAACTGCCAAATGTTCCCCATCACAAACGGCACAGATGACGTCAGCTTGAGCGGCTCCTTCTGCTCCTTTGTCAGCAAGGTGTGCGGCAGGGATGAGCGCTGGCACTACTTCAAAGACAGAATCATCTACAGACACAAGGAATCCAGGAAAATCATCGTCAAAGCCCTTCGGGAAAACGACCAATCGCTGTCGCTGACAGAGTGCCACGCGGATGTACAGAAGCTGCGGTTGGCCAGAACGGTTCTGGAGGAAAACCCAGATCTGCGAGTGAAAGTGTTTACGACGTACTATTTTGAGATTGACGAGGTCAGCACAAGCTGTGGAGGTGGCTCACGGGGTATGGGGGAAGGGACGCGTGTAGTCATACAGGAGAGAACGAAAGCAAAAATTCAAGACTTTTGTCCACTGAGTGGGGGCAACCATCCTGGACTTCAGCCATACCCCCACCCTCACCTCCTGCAGTTTGTGGCGAGCTGTGTACCGTTATTGTCAGGGTCGTTACGCCATTTCCGGTTTGCAAGGTTTCAAGGGAGGCGATTCCTTGACCTACTTTGTGACGTCCCTGACGGTGCACAGCGTGACGCAAGAGTTTGGGCTGACGGACAGGGGCGCGGAGGGCATAAGTGATTTCCTGGATTGTACAGGGCTTCTGGACATCCCGAGACACATTGCTGGTGTGGTAAACCGCAGGTCAGTCTACACCCAGAGACTAAACTGGTGGCCGCTACGTGAGTAAAATGCGCGGCGATGCAAAGACCAGACGACCCAGTACGGAAAAGGCTATCGGGCCGAAGTCGGCCGTAGTGGGCGCGTGCACGACAGTTCGCGTAGTGGGCGCGTGCACGACAGTTCGCGGTCCCAGTGCGGCCGACTTCGGCCCGATAGCCTTTTGTGTACTGGGGAATTCAAAAGGCTGACTATAAAAAACAGCTGATAATGCAGTTCTAAAAAAGAGAAGAATCCAACGGAGAAAGAAACACGCTCAGAAAAACAGTAAAAACACAATTTATTAATATTTCTATAGTTCCAAGAAACACATTTTGGAAGGACAAGCAAGCACAAAAACGCTTACAACGATCTACAAAACAAAACAGTTTACTTGCAACAAAGAAAAAAAAGCTTTTTTTCTACCGTATTTATAAAAATACGGTAGACTTTGAAATGGGGCTGGGTCGGAGCGCATTCCGGAGCATGCACATGATGTTTTTGGCGTGCGGCGCAGAAATTCTTGCAAAGAAGTAACACGATACTGAAAAATGATGGCACGTCTATCTACGCAAACCTTTATAGAGAACGTCTTTTTGGCGCCAAGCGCCAAGCGCCAAGCGAGCGTGTGTGTGTGTGTGTGTGTGTGTGTGTGTGTGTGTGTGTGTGTGTGTGTGTGTGTGTGTGTGTGTGTGTGCGGATGTGACAGCAACTAAAGCCCGCGTTTGAGGACGGACAAGCTTGAAATTGTACGTGCGTGCGTGCGTGCGTGCGTGCGTGTGTGTGTGTGTGTGTGTGTGTGTGTGTGTGTGTGTGTGTGTGTGTGTGTGTGTGTGTGTGTGTGTGTGTGTGTGTGTGTGTGTGTGTGTGTGTGCGGATGTGACAGCGACTAAAGCCCGCGTTTGAGGACGAACAAGCTTGAAATTGTACTATATTGTCCCTAAAAGAATTATCTCCGGACCTTTTCTTCGATTTTTTTTATTTTTTTATTAAGATGCTCATTGGCGAGAAAATGGCCATTTCACAAAAACCGGTTGATCCACACTGGAGTCCGTAATTTTTCTTATTTTTGCTATAGTTAGATAAAAAGGGAGATATTGAATGAGTTCGTTAACCAGCATTGTACCTCTAGAACCTTTTGAGTGATAATTAAATATTTTTTGAAAAAAATATATTTTCACGTTCTTGGGATTAATTTCACGAGTTATATGGGTTAATCTTAAAACAATTGAATCTTTTTAATGAAAAAATCCCAATCTTCTCATTAATAATCGCATGATTTTTCGTATACGGTATTTACATACGCCTACAGTTTGTCTCGGCTGTCGGGCTATTGTACCTCTATAATGTTTGGAGTGATAATTAAATATTTTTTTAAAAAATATATTTTCACGTTCTTGGGATTAATTTCACGAATTATATGGGTTAATCTTAAAACAATTGAATCTTTTTTTATGAAAAACAACCCCAATCTTCTCATTAATAATCGCATGATTTTTCGTTTACGGTATTTACATAAGCCTACAGTTTGTCTCGGCTGTCGGGTACGATTAGGGCAATTGTGACCAGTATGCCCTAGGTGTGAAAATCAGAGATTGGATTGTACATTGCTTAACGTCCCGACAGCAACAAGGCTTTCTCAGGACGTGCCTGCACTGCTTGTGAAAAAAAATAAACAAAATATTGAATGTATGTCGCCAGCCGGTCCAATACGTTAAATAAACCTACGATATGGGGCCTAAATAAAGCTAAGACCATTTAGCAACACACATCCAATATCAAGAGCTACAGGCAGTGCAGACAGTAGGGAGAGTTTAAAATAGGAAAATACAGGTGAATGGACCAAGGGTAGACAGAAACACATGCCCCAGAATAGAGAGGAAAACCCACCCTGTGGGGCTGACCAGGGTGACCCTGGGAACTAAAAAATACCTAACCCCACCCAAGTCCCCCAGGGCAGACCCGGGTGGGGGTGAAAATCAAAGAACGTTCTGCACCACTTTTTAGGAGTCATTTAACATAACTAACATAACTTTACAGTGTTTGCATAAGCCTGTTGTTTGTCCCGGCCCTGGGGTGAGATTAGGTCAAATCTGGCGTGAAAATCAGCCAGAAAATTGCAAAGTTGATTCTCTGATACGTCAGGTGTTAGTACTGCGATGAGTGACGTATAACATCGAGTCGTCACTATGAACACAGCGTCGTGGGACTAATAGACCTCACCGGTGCGCGCATTTTCAGCCAGTCAGAAAATAGAAAAAAAAAAAGAAAAAAAAAATTGCCGCAGCGGCTCTGTTGCTGGGTGCCACAAGCTTTCCCGTAACTAAGCAAGGAAATGGCGAAGCGCGATACTGTTTGTGCGTATACATTTCACTGAAATGGTTAGGCATTGCCATTGGGGTACCTGCAATCGGGACGAAAGCTACCCTGAAACCATCAACGAAAAGCTTCTGGCTTTTTTTCCCCCTCCCGAAACCAACGCAATGGGCTGAATAAAAACTAAACTTGCTGTAGGCCGCACACTGATCCGCGGCATCTCAACATCGGGATACTACCCCCCTAGAGGACAAGAGCAAACGCAGAGCTGTTTGTATGCGGTAAGTGTCATTTTTTCTAAATTGTACTGAAAATGGTTACAATTCACTTGCGGAAGTGGTACATAATTCAGCGATCGAGTCTATCACGGCCGGAGCGTACTGTGGGCCTACAATAATGTGCAAGCACTCGCTATCAGGCAGTACCGCTGAGCTGCACACTTGGGATGAATGTGTGTGTGTGTGTGATCTTAAATATGGAATTAACTCTCCAGAAACACCATAACCAAAGGTTATAACATAACCATAACCATAAAAGCCCTTACGTTTCTTCAGTTTGCACTGTCTCACTCATTGTAACAAATCACGACAAGCACAAATCGACACATCACTTCTACAGTAACACATTTCATCAGATCTATTTATGATGAGCATATATTCATGCAACGTTTTTCTTCTCAGCATTTGTGGGATGGCGAACCCAGTGAGTTGCACCCCTTCCCATTCCAGCAGACGAGTCACCTGCCTACAAATCCAGACTGCTCACAAAGGGGGCAGTACAGATTCCGGCTGTAAAGTCTTCGCAGGAAGATCAAGTCTTGCAACATACACCTGACACTGTAGCGGAACAATGATGCAAGTATATCTTTGTGACTTTGTATATATGCTGACAATAAAAGCAGAGGTGCATACCTAACCTTTCGCTTACACTCTGTGATGACATTTCACTTTCCAAGTCAGACTTTCATTGTTCTTTGTAGAAAGCTGACACTGTGAAACAGTGATGCCATGAATGGAATGTCTGGTGTGATTTGCGATACATTTACATCCCTTTGGGTAAAAACAATAACCTGTGATATTTAGCTGGCCTTGCACCTGCGTGTGGTTGGAATATGATTTTCACACAAAATCCTGGTAACTGACATGCCTCGAGTATGGTGTAATTTCTGGATGCGGGTGGGCATTTGACTTTGATTATGCCTGTCTGGCCACTGTCGCACACTTTGAGTTGTTCCTAGAAATAGAAACTGTGGATTAACCACAATGCTGCGCTTGTGCAGGTGTCTGTCAGGAAGTACTTCTAAATATTTACTCTTGGCAGTGTCCTCATGTCGTTTACATAAAATGTGGCTTCAGCTGAGAAAAAAAGTGTGTGAAAAGATTCTGTCAAGACATTTGTCAGAAACGTTTGCTTTTCTATTTAGATCTGTGTGGAAGTTTCATGTTGCTAGTTTCTTGGGGTTTTTTGTTTGTTTTTTCCCTCTACCCAGTGATTAGAACTGGTCAGTTCTCTGTTCTTTCCTCACGTTTCTCAGGATTTGGACACTAACTGGTCAAGCAAAGGCGATCCAGTTCTTGTAGGTGATCAACTGGGGACCTCGTTGTGACACACATGTCAGCGACCCTGTTGATTCCCTGGCATTGGCTCTCTTTTCAGTCTCCTGGTCTGTGGACAAATCTTGAGTGCAGCTTTAGAATACGTTTGACGTTTTAAGTTAATCATAAACATATACTGTTTATTTATTTATTTTTTTCTCTTTTAAGGATTTCACCATTAGACTACCTGGCCATCGCTGCAGAGTGCAAATTCTGAAATAGCAAGCTAGAAGATAAAGATAGACCTGCTGGAGGAGGAGATAAGATCAAGAATTTGAAAATCTGAATGCATCTCAAGGCCGCAAAGACCTAAAGGTGTGCAGGCGCAACCAGAAGAAGAAGAAGTATTTGGAGTGGACTTTCAGAGAAAAAAGGAGAGACAACTAAACAACCTGTTCCAGTTCTACGCTGCATTAACATATGTTTGGGTTTTGGCTTTTTTGTCATTTTTGTTGCCAAATGGTCAATCTTTTATGCACAAGTACAGTGAGAAAGGGCAGACTTTCAGCACCTGCACTGTAGGTGCTGAAAGTCTGCCCTTTTTCACTATACTTGTGCTTAAAAGATTGACCATTTGGCAACACAAATGACAAAACAGCCAAAAACCAAACATATGTTAATGCAGCTGTAGTACAGCCACACCATAGACTGTTTCTCACTCTTTGCTGATTGAGAAATTTTGAAGACTTCATAATAAAATGAAAATGAGTTTTGAATCTAGTATTCCTGTGCTATCAAATTGTGTCACTGTGAATCAGCCATTTATGACCTGAACCATTATTTCTCTGTGTGTTGTGTTTTGGCATGTGAACCACTCATATTCCAGAATAAAATATAATTTACCAGTTGATAATAGTTTTGATTTTATTTTAGGTAATGCTTACTTCTTGCTTGTGTTGATGTGGCATGTTATAGGCCTTTTCGTCCGCTTCTCCGATGGCCTGGCTAGCACACCCGGAGACAGATGCGTTCTTGGTGCCTTTTGATATTGCTGCTCACCAGGCTTGTGGCATGCCCCTGCAGCTCAGTCGATTAGGCACATGGGTCAAACAGTTTAGCTGCTTTGAAATACTGAAGAGATTTCTGAAGCCCAATGACATGAGAACAGTGACCATTGAACCTGAAATACAAATCATACTTGCATGGTTATTTATTAATAATCTCTCTCCCCCTCTCTCCTCTCTCTTTCACGCACACACACACACACACACACACACACACACACACACACACACACACACACACACACACACACACACACATACACACACACATCGATTCTATTTGTGAGTGAAAGTAATCAGCTCAGCCTGACACTGAACACAGTCAGCAATAGACTAGCGCTGAGCAGAACTGCCATCCTGCTACGATGAAACTAGATGGACTAAAATGGCTCGGATAAGTGTGCTATTTTTTTTTAAGCAACACCAATAACAAAAACACCTACCCGGCTCTGCAGGCACTGACAGCTTCTGTGACCTGTGCTTGCTGATGCTCATTTTCCACGTACAGTTTGTGTGGATCGGCGCCGCGTTCTTGTAGATCTGCGACCGGTCAACACGGATGCAACTTGAACGGAATCACTGCCAGTTGTGTGATAAATACGAATAGCATCAATGAAACTTGACGCAAACTTGCTTTGCCTCGATCTAGAGCCGTTTTTGACATATATTTGTATTCTGGCATAAATGTAGGCTTGTAGAATTTGCAACGCATTCAGTCGAATCCCGCGCGCTATCGTCCGCCATAATTGCCCAAGGGACAGGAAAGCTTGTGGCACCCAACAACAATTGCTAAGGGGCGTAGCGTTTGTGGCGCGTGCTCGGTGAGGTCCATGATGCCATGACGTGAAGCTTGAAGTGACGTCATTTCGCTGCTCGTGCTATTATTTTTCTCAGTAGTTCAGAATAGCTATGCTACGCCAGACGGCCACGGAGCCGCTTACGCCCGAATGGCTGGAATCGCCGTGTGTCCGTCTTTATTTCTGTGTGCCAGCCGTGTGCGGATCAGAGCCGGGGTGGGTTAGAGTAGAAGGAGATGGATTCCTGTCGCTACACGAGCCCACAGAGCGTACTAATGGCGGGAAGCGCCGTGTTTCCGTCTTTGTGTGCGCCGACGTGTGTGTTGATCAGGCCGCTTAGAAAGCAGAGAAAAGGATCAATTACTTAATAAGCTTAAAATATGAACAACCCTGAATGTTCATAAAAGATAAACGCATGCGAGCTTCAAACAATACTGTAGACTTTGGGATGAAATCCTCTTCTTGTTTAACATTATTTGACAACCTTACCGCAGAAACCTCTGAAACACGCTTTGCGGACAGAATGATGCAGTATACATATCAAGGGAAAAAACTCAATGCTGGACTAATACGTATACAAACAAGTTAGATCCCTTTACCCCTGCCTCAGGGGTGAGTTATATAAATAAGAGTGGGACCTAGTAAACATGGGGAATCTGATTTGTGTGTGTGTGTGTGTGTGTGTGTGTGTGTGTGTGTGTGTGTGTGTGTGTGTGTGTGTGTGTGTGCACGTGTTTATCCCGAGTTGAGTGATTTCCCTTGGTATGTATAACCTCTTTGTAAATGTGGCATGTTCAGTAATACTATAAACATTCAACAGTCACCGAGTAACTCTGCATGTTGCCTGCTGCACGCAAAAAGAAGTATTGCGTCTTATTTCAGAATGCACAAGCGTTTCATTAACACATTCTACCCTAGGACGGAAATCACCACATAATTTTTGAAGTTGCCTTCTGAAGGACTGAATTACACTTCTAGAGACAGACCGAGCATAAGTGAGTTCAATGGTGGTGCCAGACGGCTTGGCGCCTATCTTGAACTATCATGCTCGATCCATGTCTTGCAGCGATGTGTCGGGGCTGAATGAGTTGACTACTACATCTGTTTAGATGAGGTTGTGTAGCGTGGTGGAAATAAGCTACCACTTAGATAGTGAAGACCGAGCATGATAGTTTAAGGAAAGAACCTGATTAGCTTGGCGTCTTGAATTTGGTTACGACTGATTCAGTGATTGCCTTGGTTGCTTGACTGAATGAATGATTGATTGATTGATTGATTGATTGATTGATTGATTGATTGATTGATTGATTGATTGATTGATTGATTGATTGATTGATTGATTGATCTTTCCAACAGACCTGAGACCGAGTCAGCATCATGTCAAAGTTTGCAGCTGCAATCATCACCGTCCACTTCAGCATATGCCCACAACCTAATCGACCTCACAACGTACGAGAGGGCGACGACTGGAGACCACCCTATTCTGGACAGTGCCGTCCTCACAACGCAAGAGGGGACACTACCAAGGGGAGATCAGAGATCACAGAGGGGAGATCACACGATCACAGCCAGTGTGGTCCTCACAACACGCGAGAGTGTACCGAGAGGGAACCACCCTTTCTTTGACGGTGACGTCGCGATGGAGACGCCGCCACCAGCTTATCACGAGCTGATCTGGCAACACCAGCGGAACGCCAATAATGACGCAGATTTGCTGAGTCCTCCTCCTGCGTACTGTGAACAAGCTGACAACTGACTTCACAACAGACGACGTCATTACTCTTATGACGTCATACTCTTATGACGTCAGTCCCTTCAACACACCGGAAAGAGACATAGATTTCATGCTCTTTGATCAAGAAGAGGCATCGATTCTCTTGAGCTGCTGCAGTTGCAGTTGACCTCGATCGGCCAGAGCTGGTCCTCAAGTCGAGAGTGTTACCAAGTCAGTTTTGTAACGGGCGACTGTCCTCCGCCACATTTGACCTGACAGACATGAATCCCGTGCGAGACTCATAATCGTGGTCGGTCCATCTCTCGCTGCACGAACGATCCAAAAGAGTTAAAGGTCCTCGGGCCGACGTCAGCCTTAGCTGGCCCGCGCACGACCGTGCGCGGGCCAGCTAAGGCTGACGTCGGCCCGAGGACCTTCTGCTTACCGATGTGAGATGATGTTGGCGCCAGAGGCTTTCGTGTTTCACGTGGTACAGTGCGACCTGTATTCAGCAGCTTTTTATGCTAGGGAAAAAAAGTGTTCTCAACCCCTTCCCTGCCACTGGGCGTATTTTTTTAAATTTTTTTTTAAAAAGTTTATTCAAAGACCAAAAGCCACAACCGTACAAGGGACATGAATAAAATATTTGTCTCAGCAAGAGGTATAGATCCTCATGAGCCCCCGCAGCTGCGGGGGCTCATGAGGATCAAAACCTCTTGCAGTTGGGCGGTGTTAAGTTTTTCTCGGCAAGGAAGGGGTTAAACGACAGATGCTCTTCCAAGAGAAGTCTAGCCGGGCAAAGCCAGAGTGTCACCTGTCATTAAAGACATCATTTGGCTGGCTGCAGTTGGTCTTTAAGGACAGATGATCTCTCATAAGGTGGACGCCCAAAACAGGTTCTGCGGTGTTATGTCTTTCTGATGATAGCAAGGCATGAGGATTCGTTTCGAAAATGATTATTGATTGGGCAATATTGATTGATCGAAAAACCTGATGCGTTGAATGTGAAAATTATTTGAACAAAAATAAATGTGTATGTGAACCACAACTGTGATTTCAATATTGTGACACAGAAATTGATTCTTTATTCATGATATTGTTTTTGTATGTGCAGGAATGCACGCACGCACGCACGCACACACACACACATACATTCACACTCACGTCACGCATGCGCGCACGAACACACACACACACACACTCTCTCTCTCTCTCTCTTTAGAGGAAATCATTCCAGTACGAAATGAAACAACTAACAAACACGCAGCATAGCGAAACGAAGAAACAAGCCACCGAACAATCGCAAGAACAGATTTTTTTTTTTAAGCGAATGTTTCGTTTTTTATATGTCTTTATTATAAGTGAAAATGGTCAAAATGAAGCTCAAAATTTAAGTTAAAGCAAAAGTAAAGCCCTTTATAGCAATGGGGCAGTTGGCTAGTGACACAATTCAGCACGTTGAGTGGGCGTTATACACCTACCCTGCCAATGGAAACATCATGCATTTTGTTTCAATCTGTATTCACTCAAAGACCAAAAGCCACAACCGTCCAAGGAACATGGTTACAAATTAGTCTCAGCAAGAGGCATAGATCCTCATGAGCCCCCGCAGTCGCGGGGGCTCATGAGGATCTATGCCTCTTGCATTTGAATGTTCCCTTTTTCTCGGAACGAAGGGTTGATAGTTAATACTTACAGAGCAAACAAGCAAAATACGCCAATGATGACATAAACGGAAGTGACGTCAATATGTTCATTCCTTTTACAGCAGAACCTGTTTTGAGCGACCACGTTTAAGAGAGGTCGCTTGTCATTAAAGACCACCCACAGCCACCTAAATGATGGTCTTTAATGACAGGTGACACTCTTTGCCCTTCAAGACCACCTGAGAGACCACCTTTGAGAGCACGATTTCTTGAAAAAGAAAAATGTCGGATGCTCAAAACAAGTTCTACTGTACTTCAAGAAAAAAAAATAATGCACATCTCTTCTGAGCGGTACATCTCGTCGCTGCAAATACAGCGACTATGAAAGCTTAGGAGTAGTGACTGATGAGCGTGGGGCTTCCTCGTGCGCCCAGGTGATTACTACTGCACTGCAAAAGCAAATGACAGCAAGTTCATTATTTGTGACTAAAGCGATTGATTGATTGTACATTGCTTAACGTCCCGACAGCAACAAGGCTTTCTCAGGACGTGCCTGCACTGCTTGTGAAAAAAAAAAAAAAAAAAAAAAAAAAACAGAACATTGAATGTATGTCGCCAACCGGTCAAATACATTAAATAAACCTAACACATGGGGCCTAAATAAAGCTAAGACCATTTAGCAACACACATCCAATATCAAGAGCTACAGGCAGTGCAGACAGTAGGGAGAGTTTTAAAAAGGCAAATACAGGTGAATGGACAAAGGGTAGACAGAAACACATGCCCCAGAATAGAGAGAAAAACCCACCCTGTGGGGCTGACCAGGGTGACCCTGGGAACTAAAAAATACCTAACCCCACCCAAGTCCCCCAGGGCAGACCCGGGTGGGGTTGTGACTAAAGCGAGATTTCCGTCGTGTTACAATGAGAATTTAGCTTTTTTGTCTTTTTATTTTTATTTTTTATTTTTTATTTTTTTAACAAAACTGGACTTACTCGGATCTCTTCTGCCGTCATACGGCACCGTAAGGCAATGCATGAACGTCACAATATAAAGATAGCTCGAGCCAGCAATAGACATACTGACATTCTCATGAGCTCCCGCACCCTGAAAGGGCTCATGAAACTCTATGCCCCTTGCATATTGATCGTGATAGTTAAAGGGTGGTGCCAGAATAGCTTGGCGCCCAGAGGCGCCAAGCTATTCTGCGGCACCACCCTTGAACTATCACGGTCGAGTCAGTGTGTCGGGACTGGATTGACCTAATCAGAGTAAGTCTTATGTTCTAGGTCCCGCCGTGTGATCTGTTTTTGGTCCAGCTGCATCTGCCACCCTCTCCTCTTTCTCTGTATACACCGGCGGAGGTGACAGCGGCACGCGGGCAATGCTGGCTTGATTTTGAACGCACGATTCGTAATCCGGGGGCGGCGTCTCTACTAAACCCTGTTCCGTCGTCACGTCGCACGTGGAGCACGTGATATGCAAAGTTTCTGGCCTCGCTGGCGCATCGTGTTGCCCTTGGGACGCGCTTGGCTGTTCTTCGCTCGATGACGCTGTGCCGTGCGGCTTGTAAGACGCACTCGGTAGTTCGTCTTTCGACGCCGCAGTGTGTTGACCTTGCGACATGCTTGCTTGTTCTTCGGTCGATGACGCAGTGTTTGGCACGTGAGAGGCACTGTGTTGGATTTCACTCGACAACACGGTTTCTGGCGTGTGAGACGCGCTTGGCTGTTCTAATGGAGGGCACGAGGGAAGGGGTAGCCTTTGCGGAAGATCTGTCTGGGTTACTGCGTTGTTTGCATTGGCATTCACGTGCTTTGGATCTGGGATAGGTGCCCTGCTAACCCCCTCGTGCACACAGCCACCGGTATTCCAAACAGTACCGGTGGCTGCATGCGCAAGGGGGTTAACAGGAACATTAGCCTGCGAAAGGTGAGCATGGAATACAGTATTTTTGGGAACACTCACTTGTGGAGTGCATGGTCCCATTGGCACATATGTAGAAACGTCCACGTGAGATGCGTGTTGGTTTTGGGCAGAGCCTCCCCCGAGAACACTCATGCTCTGGGCACCTGCTTGTCCTTTAGGAGGTGCTTCCCCACTGTCTGCCAGGTGCTGTCCGTGCATGATGTGTTCACGGGAAAGCGAACACGATTCATGACAAGAAGACATATCTGAGTTTGCAGGTTTGGGGTAACCTCCTAGATTAACCCTTTCGTGCATGCAGCCACCAGTACTGTTTACAATACCGGTGGCTGCAGGCACAAGGAGGTTAACTGGATTATCGAAGCTCCCTTTGGCAGAAGTGTCCTTGGAAAAAGCCGCATTTGGCGTGCCCTCGAGGTCCTCTGCTGGTGGCGCTGAAGGCTCGGGGTGTTCTGGCTCCCCGTGACGGGAACCCTCCTCAACGTTCTGCAAAAACACTTCCTCCAGCTTGGCCAGACTCTGGAACGACCTGACGCCCTCCAAACCCTCGTCCCTGACACCAAACTCCTTCTCTACCGAGTGGACCGTCACTGATGTCAGAAAGTAGACCACAGTCTCGGACACGTTCACTTTGACCCCTTTCATTTCGGAAATGACCCGCCTACATCCTGACATCTTGAAACTGGCCTGAGCAAGCTCCAGAAAATGGGGAAGGCTGCTGATGTCCCCTTGATCGTCTGAGGTTCGCTCAGGGAAGAAAAATACGGCGTGCTTTCCTTCTGGGATATCGTGCACCACAACGCACATGCCCTCTTTTAGACTGTCGTCGGATGACATCGGGTTACAACCCACGCTGACCTCATCAATCTCGGCGTAGAACGTGCGAGGGACTTTGATGACGTCGTGCAAGTGTGGGTACTGCTCCAGGACCTCTTTCACCAGCCTCAGTTTCTTCACCTCGGCAGGACACTCCAGTCTGGACTCTTTCTTTGTCCCACGAAACGAACGCACCAGGGCTTTCCGTGGGTTGTGATAGTTGGAGAGTATTTTTCCACGGTGGGTGTTCCATAGTCCGTCCTTGAAGTAAGAAGTTCTCTTGGCTTCGAAGACGCTGAAAGTATCGCTGTCAAATATCTCGGTTCCCTCTTGAAAGGGGAAGGTTTGATAGTGCCCGGACATCTTCCTTGATCCGGGAACTGCTCTTGGCGTGTCGAACCTTCTGTAGAACTTCCGGGTCTGTCGAGAGATAAACAGTTAGGTGAAATGTGTGCTAGCATGTAAGTTCAGTTGCGGCCTGCCAATAGAGAGGTTCCGTTTGCAACGAACGACTCCCAACAACGAACGAGAGCGAAGGCACGGCGCATAGCCAGCTTGTACCATAAGCACAGACAACACTCCAAACATCTCTAAGAGGCGTAGATCCTCATGAGCCCGGAGGGCTCATGAGGATTTACGCCTCTTAGAGATGTTTGGAGTGCTGTCTATGCTTATGGTACAAGCTGGTAATCATCTGATATTTTACACATACCAAGCGGAAGTACTCAGCGCTAGACATACAAATAGTTAGATCTGGGATTTTGCTCTCGTTCATTATCGGTAGTCGTTCGTTGCAAACGAAACCTCTCTAATCACAGGCCTGAACACACATAATGGAGACCCGATCGAAATGGATGGAAATACAATATGTGACAGATTAAAAAATTTCATGGAAGGAAGACAAACCTACGGTAACTGTGTTTATGCTAGCCGGTTTAATTAACCCCTTGACTGCCGGGAAAAAACTGAACACCAACCAACTGCAAGAGGTATAGATCCTCATGAGCCCCCGCTGTTGCGGGGGCTCATGAGGATCTATACCTCATGCTGACAATACTTTGCATCCATGTTTTCCGGGCTGGGCGGCTTGGGATTTTAAACGTTGGATTAACAATGATTTCCAAAAACACAAACCGCTGCCAGTGAAGGGGTGAAAAGCAAACACTGGGTGCGAAAGTACCAGGCGGTAGAAGGAACCAGTTGAGCAATACACAGTGGAGTGACTGAGATACCGAAACTATCCTTAGAATACCGGATTTTACTATGAAGTTGAGCTGTTAATGTTCATTGTCCATCAACACACCCTCCCCCCCCCCCCCACCTCCCCCCCACCCCCACCCCACCCCCATCCAAACCTCACCCCCTACACACACACACACACACACACACACACACACACACACACACACACACACACACACACACACACACACGTACAACCACTGTTGTTTTATTTTCGCGGATTTATTCTCCCACCACCCCCAAACCCCAACCTCGAAGGCCTGAACGCCAGAAACAGTTGTACTTCTTTATGGCTGTTTTGGGCGGCGGGCGGTATTTTTACCGTCAAATGTACAGTCATGAAGGGTATAGCGGTTGTCGAAAAACACTGATGAGAGATCACTTGTCATGAAAGGCCATAGGTGGCTGTACTGACTCACCTAAATGATGGTATTTAAATGACACGTGATACCTCCTCTGCCTGTGACATCGTTAACGGGTAGTTCACACACACACGCACACACACACACACACACACACACACACTCACACACACACACACACACACACACACACACACACACACACACACACACACACACACACACACACATGAACTTGACAACATTTAGTGTTTCTGTCACGCGAGTCCAATAGGAAACTCATTTTCAAATCACCGTTGTGTCACCCTACGCCGCCTGTGACCTCGTCAAACCATTCGTCTACAACAAATGTCGTTCGTTTATGGAGACTGCAATCTACACTGATATGATTTTGCGTACTAAGATACTACAAAGAACTGACAACGCCTGACCTGTAACCCCGATGACTTCATTTTATAAGTGTACTCTTCTCGCCAAGTGTAAGTGTAAGCACGTTACACGAATGAAACCGCAGGTGAGGCTGTTTACTTGCTAAACACACAACAGGTCGAGGAAACTTAAACCAATTATGTCCTCTGACAACGGCTCAAAGCCGTTGTCAGAGGACATAACTAGTTGGGAATCGCCGGTGAGTTAGAATCCCGTCCCGGCCCCGGTAGCTGGACTCACAATCCAGGGGGAAAAAACGGATTTGTTCAATAGCATGTCCGTTTGAAAAGGTCCTGGTAAATCAAAGTGGCACAGTTGGAGTGCCCCTGAGTTGATCAGTGTTCAGGTCGTACTCCATAGGCAATAGGTGTCCCTGTCCCCCATAACCCGCCCGTCAGGGCCGTCCATTATCACTTCGGTGTCGGAACTAATCAAATCAAAATAACTAGTTGGGTTTCCTCGTCCTGTAAACTGACATGCAGACGCCTAGTCTCGGTGAATACACACCATTGACCTACCCACGCATAAGCCGAAAGGCCGCAACACTAACATGTGCACGGCATACCCTAATTCAACCATACAGTCAATGACCTCTAGACGCTGTTTATTTTTTTAAGTTTTTGTTTTTTGTTTTTTTGGTGTGTTTTGTCATCATTTTCGGAGATGTGTTGAAAAGTGACCGACAAAGGCTGTTTTTATTATTTATTATACATCCCACTTAATTATCAGTCAAGTAGTCAATTAGTCAATCAATCACTGAATCAATGAAACAAAGAATCAGGCAATCAATCAATCAATCGATCGTCGATCAGTCTCGAACTCTGAATGTGATGTCACTGGCGTTAGAGAAGTGTACTTAGAAAGTGACTCAATCACGAGAACGTCTTATTTATAATTGTGTACGCAGAAGCTTTGTCACCTTGCGAACGATCTGATTTAACACATTTCGGATCCGGAACTAAGAGGACCTGGGGAGAGAGAGAGAGAGAGAGAGAGAGAGAGAGAGAGACAGACAGAGCAGAGACAGAGAGACAGAGAGAGAGACAGCAGACAGACAGACAGCAGAGAGAGACACAGAGAGAGAAGAGAGAGAGAGAGAGAGAGAGAGAGAGATTGCATGCCGAATGAAACAAGCTCCAGCACACGCTCGGCTGTTGACAGTCTTTGTCAAGGCTGTCGACATATGACACCGGCACCGCTTTGATGTTTGCTAAGAAGGGCAAACAAAAAGAATTCTCTGGGGGGTATTACGGGGAGATACAATTTAGCTACAATCATCAGTCTTCCTTACCTTAGATGTAGAAATTTCGCTGCAGAATCGGTGCTTTTGAGTCAGAGCTGTCGAATCAATGCTGTGTTGTACTCTTCTCCGATGTTTGTGACGGGCTACATATCCGGTGCATAGTTCACGTGTGCGGCACTCTTCTGTCGCTTGACTAATGTAACACGCACAACTGAATGCCGCAATGTCAACGATGAAAGAAAAGATAAATTGATAATGCGACTCAGACCTGCCCGCCACACTGTGGCCAAACCCTTCTGCCGGCCTCGCGCCAGGGAACACAGTGTCTCTCTTTCACAGTGACTCACAGCGGCGCCCACAACGTCTCGAGTCGTCTGCCAAGAACTCCGGCTTTTAGTTGTGGCTTATACGAGTAAGCAAAAGGGCCTTGGGCATACAACAGCCTGAGCTGGACCGCGCACGTGCGCGGTCCAGCTCAGGCCTATGTATACCCAAGGATCTTTTGCTCACCGGGGTAAAAGTCGGCAGAAACCGAACTAGTTTGAAATTTTAGTGTCATGAATCAAACTGAAATCGAAAGCCGGGGTAGTGCCAATGTTTGGCACCTCCTTGATTGCAGAAATCGCATTCATTCTGAAGAAGCAGGCACTAGCTACTGGACCGAGGACTGTTTGGTTACTAGGACTGATTAAGTCATTCTCCAGCAAGTCTTATTCCTTTCCCTGTACGTACAGTTTTGTTTCTCAGTCAAAAGAAACCTTTGTGCACTAGTTGAACGGCCAAATGCCAACACCGCCGTGCAAGAAACATGGATACAAATTGGTCTCAGCAAGAGGCATCGATCCTCATGAGCCCCCGCAGTTGCGGGGGTTCATGAGGAACTATGCCTCTTGCAGTTGGATCGTGTCCACTTTTTCTCGGCAGTCAAGGGTTGTAACCCCTTCACTGCCTGTCGGCGCAGAGCGCCGGTTTCTGCAGCGGTGACTGACCTCCGTTGATTCATCGCCGCAGAGTCCAACACGATCCAGCAACTTGGCTTCAAATTTGTCAACAAAAGGCATCATAGCCTCATGAGCCCCGGCCGAAACTGCGGGGTGGCTCGTGAGTATCTATGTCTCTTCAGTGTAGTTGGATCGTGTTCACTTTTTCTCAGCAGTCAAAAGCCGAAAAAGCCTATTTTACTGTTAGACCGGCTGTCATGCATTATTGAGTTTTGTGTCAGTGCAGACCCTTACATGAAGAGCGCACACGGCCGTAGTAGTCAGAGTTTTATTGCTGTTGTCGGTACGGTAAGAAAACGCAATTTGCACACTGGTTACCCAGTGCATGTGTGCAAAGGCCATATGGCCGCCGTTGGCCCGCCGCGCGGCACGGCCGTGCTCGGGTCATCGGCGGCCGACGTCGGCCAAATTGCCTCCGGAGTAGGTTACGCATTGCTTTCCTCTCTCGATCCGTTCTGCATCAACATGAGCAGTGGCGTGTGGCGGGGGAGGGCGGAGCAGAATTTTCCTTGCTATCCTCCCCCCCCCCCCCTTATTTATTTATTTTTAATTTATTTTTTTAGAGAGTGAAAAACTTGATCATCCCCCCCCCCCCACACTCCCCGGCGCCCCCCACCCTTTTTCCATTTTTTGTCAGCTGGGGTTTTTACTGTCGTCTGCTCTCCCCTTCCCACCTCCCCATAGCCCCTCGTTGTTTGATATTTTGGAGGCTGGAAAGTGACAAGTCAGACACATGCTCTCCCTGGAAAGTGACGTCAGTCACATGCTCTCCCCAACCCTCACACCCTTACTACAGGTCACGGTATACATTTAAATTGGGAAGTTGAGGCAGTGCAAGGCCCCGTGTTTTTAAAAATAACTTTTGCCTTGTTTGAAAATTTGCAGTTGGGCTGAATGTTGGAATTTGCTGTAAATTTGTGGTTAGCTGAGAGGAGACATGTTTGGTGCTTTGATTCATACCATCCTGAGCTTATCCAGTGGACAATTGTGGGCCTATGTTGAGTTGCCTTTGACGTAGTGATTTGAGGGGCACGCTGATTTCAGCTGTGCTTGGGTGTGGGGTTGGTAAGGAACCAGTTTCATAGCCAAAAAATGAGACTGTCAATGTGCTGGGGTTTTTTTTTTTTTTTTTTTTTGATATTTTGTGCATGGCAAATGTGCAGCTGGTGGGCGGTAGTGTTTTTTAGGGAATTGAAAAATTAGGAGATGACTGGGACTGACTAAGGCTAAGAGACTGGACAGTATGGAAACAGCACTGTGGTCCGTGGCCTGTCAGGTGCACCACATGCTATAATTATGTGACATAGACCGGAAACTGGTTTAGTGTAACCAGATCATTGAGTTTGGATGTTTGCAGTTGGAAAAGTAAGAAAATCATGAAAAATTTGAAATTTTGCCAAAAAATCGCTGTGCATGCAGGTTTATAGGCCTTTTGGCATGTTTTGCGTGGCAACACCCTGTTTACCTGCAATGTGAGCTAGGTTTAGTGTGTTTACTCATTTATTTTTTGTCTTACAGGTAGTCATGAGTCTTTCCTTCGACCATGAGCTGTGACCTTTGACCTTGACCTTGAAAGGGGTGGGGTTTGGGGTGTTCAGTTTGATAAATGCGTTAAAAAAATACACTCTTTCAGTTATTGAAGTTGTGTGGGGTGGGTGTAGGGTGGGGTGGGTAGGGGTTTGGGTTGGAGGTGGGGATGGGGTGGGGGGGGGGGGCTTAAGGTCAAAGGTTAAGATAAAAACTACAATGAAACAGTGTTAGCATGTGCATTTCATCAGACAGCTGACCTCAGAGTGAAATAAGCGGCCAAAATAATGTGACCTGCAGAAGTGTTATTTTGCATGGTACTGCTACACTGGTTGCATCTGAGGTGTCATTCTGCTGTAATTGTCATGAGGGATGTCTCTGGTGTCTATTCTAAGCCAAACACAAGCACTTGTACACTGAGTAAAGCTCATTTGAGTGCATTGTTATGGGACCAGCAGTTGCGGGCACCAGTACAGGGTTTTACAGGAGTGTTCACAAGTTTGGCACACACATGCCTACTGCATCTGCAAGATGAGCTGAGGTGTTTTGAGACTCTGACAAGTGTGTTTTATATAAAAATGAACTGTACATAACCATTTTTCTATGCTACCTCCTAAATCAGCACTCCAGACACTTGTTAGCGTATGCGGCGTGTCCCGCATAGCATAGTTTTGGTTGTTTTGTGTAGTCTTTTCCTGTGGGATAGCTCAATAGACTTAATGTTTAAATTGCAGAGCTGTTTCATGACCCCTTTTGCCTAGGGAAAGATTGCCAGCAGCATACAGGGCATGGCAGCTGGTTACAGGCCTCTTCCAGCTTGTTGTCACCAGACAACAGGGTCAATGAGGATGCCTGGGTGTTGTCTTTTGGGCTGCCCTAAGAAGCTTGGCCCACGCTACCACAAACACCTATTGCCGGGCGCAATTTTGTGGCGGCAATGTTGCCGCCTCAATTAGGGGCGCCTACAATATTGCCGCCACAAATTGCGACCCGATACAAACCGAGTCTATTCATTTGTGGTAGCCGGCAAGGCTCGAGCAATGTTGCCGCCTCTCAGCCAATCAGCGGTGTTCTTGCGCCACTTCCCGTTTCTTCATCTTCCGGCGAGCCGGAAAAAATGGCGGAGAAGCTGAGCGACGGCCGACGGCTTTGAGACTGTAATATTCATTGGAAACGCGCCGCATGTGAAACCGCTGCTAAACAGCTGCGTATCCGTATGCGGCACGTCTCCAGTGAGTAAATTGATCAACCTTGTCCGAGAGTTCCCATGCATATGGGACTCCTGCAGCTCTGAATATTTCAACCGGGCGCGCCGTGAGAGCTGTTCCATATATAGTAATGGCAGGTCAGTCAGTACAAAACATTGCGCGTACATTGAAACGTGTGCCACGAAGCCGATGTGGCAGGGGGCAAATTGTTGCTTACCACAACTGTGACAAGATACACAAGGAAATGGCCTTGGGTCTAAAAGCTCATTTTTCATCAGTGTCAGTGTCATGGTAACTTTTTTAAGTTGTCCAGCCCACCAGAAGTCAGTTTGACTGTATTGCATGCATGTGTAAACTTGGAAAAACAGAAAAAGTAGGGGGGTAGGCAATGGAAAAATATGAAAAAAAAAACACTTTCATGTGCCTGTGTCTCAAATGCAACATTTCTGAAGATCAGATATATTACTTGATGTACATGCCAATTTTGGAGGCATTCTGACCATATCTAGGCTGTTTTTCATGGCATCAGATATGCATGATCCAACACATCAACAGCATTGTGCAAGCCACATCAAGGCACTTCACATAATGGGCCATAACATAAAGATGCAGCAACTTTCAAGGGTGTCACTTTGGGTTTGACTTAGCTATTGTCTAAGGGTTGCACTGATGGCAGATTGAATGGTGTTCAGGTGGGACAAGTTTCTCTGACAGGTCACGGTATACATTTAAATTGGGAAGATGAGGCAGTGCAAGGCCCCGTGTTTTTAAAAATAATTTTTGCCTTGTTTGAAAATTTGCATTTGGGCTGAATGTTGGAATTTGCTGTAAATTTGTGGTTAGCTGAGAGGAGACATGTTTGGTGCTTTGATTCATACCATCCTGAGCTTATCCAGTGGACAATTGTGGGCCTATGTTGAGTTGCCTTTGACGTAGTGATTTGAGGGGCACGCTGATTTCAGCTGTGCTTGGGTGTGGGGTTGGTAAGGAACCAGTTTCATAGCCAAGAAATGAGACTGTCAATGTGCTGGTTTTTTTTTTTTTTTTTTTTTTTTGTATTTTGTGCATGGCAAATGTGCAGCTGGTGGGCGGTAGTGTTTTTTAGGGAATTGAAAAATTAGGAGATGACTGGGACTGACTAAGGCTAAGAGACTGGACAGTACGGAAACAGCACTGTGGAAACAGCACTCAATACTGAAAAATGTAAGTATCTTCCTACGCTACCAGATTATGCGGAGCAGACAGAGTGACTAGAGGTAAATAACTATATGGTTCATCCCAGAATGAGCGATTTCCCACTGAATGCGCAAAAGGCCATCGGGCCGCCGTCGACCCGATGGCCTTTCAGTTGCGCATTGGATTGTCATCTAGGATTATCTACATCTTTGTCTCACGCTGAAAAAGTAGGCCGGCTCAGTGTGGGTGTGGTGTTTTCGGAAGTTTTGTGATCTGCATTATATGCAACAGAATGCAATTATATGCAAAAGAAGCCGATCGCGGGGCCGAGGTCATGCCGCCACAGGTGGCCCGCTCATCAGCGATAAAATGTGGCTTCCTCGGCCCGAGGACCTCTTACTCATTGGCCGGTAGTTCCGTATGTTCGTGTCACTGACTTGAAATTTATGCACCAGCACGGGTCACTTCGCAGCAAATAAAGTTATTTACAGTATTATGACTGGGCAGTACCTCTGTGGTGATTTTCGGTGCAATGGTGTGTCGGTCACTGAAGGGTTGGGTTTGAAACTTCGGGGGTGGGGAAGGGGGGGGGGGGGGCGGGGGGAAGAGAGAGAGAGAGAGAGAGAAATAATTTTGGGAGTAGATTAACTTGTTCAATGCCAGGTGACGCACGGCAGACTGTGTTTCTGCAACCTTGTAGATTGTTAATCTAGAACGAAAAAATAGACACTACTGAAGAACATGGCTTCGCAGTGGTCTCAGCAAGAGGCATAGATTCTCATGAGCCCCCGCAACTGCGGGGGGCTCATGAGGATCTATACCTCTTGCTGTTGCGTGAGTGTTGAAGTTTTCTCGGCACCGAAGATGTTTTACGACGATTACTGACTTTTTCTCGGACCAGGGAGATTAAAAATATTGCAATATCACGAATCATAAACCGTAAATAGCCACTCACGCATATCGGTTTAACTCCTTAACTGCCGGGGGAAGGCGACCGCTACCCATTTGCAAGAGACATAAATCCTCATGACTGAGCCCTCGCAGTCGCGGGGGCTCATGAGGATTTATGTCTCTTGTTAGTCCTGCGTTCTTTGTGCCCACGTGTGGTCCCAGTTCATTTGGTTCTTTATACGAATATCGGCCAACGTACAGTGGCTTCGGGGTGTAGGGGGCTCTGGATAGAGGTAGCACCTTTGCTGTTCGGCAGCTGCGTCCTACATGGGACGGACGGGCATCACTGGTCCTCATCCATCTCCTTAATCTCTCACGTGCTGGCTCCAAGCGCCACACCCTGGCAAACCACCTCAGCTGGTGGGCTAAACCACGTGAGGGGGTGGTGTTCACATTGCACCACTAGGCGGATGAGCTGTTTATGACAGCCAACGGCTAGAGTCGGGACGGAGGAGATCAGGTTGGATCCAACGGCCAAATGTGGGGGAGTAAACCCTTCAAATCAGGAGTGGAGCCCCGAAGGCAGACAGCTGCTTGTATTCACGCACTGTTCTGGCAGCTCCTGCAGCCAAACTGGTGCCAAACGTACTGCTTTGCATTCCTTTGGATACATCAGCGAGGCCGAGAGGGGGATCTTGACGACTGGGCACCCCAGGATCTCCATACACTTCGCCCAGGCTTGCGCCCTGGAGAGGTCACTCCAGTGACTGACCCAGCAAGCGCATATACTCCATTGTCTTCCGAGACAGGATGCCAAGATCACAGTGGCTTCGGACGCAAAACCCGCGTCCACTGGCAGTCAAGGGGTTAAAGATCATAACCCCCCCCCCCACCCCTCCTCTTCTTATGACTCAGAACCCCCGCAGTTGCAGTGTCAACTAACGGGGATGTTATGTCACTTGCCAGGATCAGTCCCGTGTACTGTTCCTCAAACTGCGGCAGTCATAACGAAAGGCTCGGGACAAATATGACTGCCGTCGCATGGCAAAAGCCAGTCAAAATGTCGATTTTTTTTTTTTTAAAGAAAAGCGAGATTTACTATCAATGAAATTCGCGCTCTCTCAAATCTGGACATACCCAATGCGCAAAAGGCCATCAGGCCGACATCCTGGCCTTTGCGCACTGGGTATTAGCATTGCTTGAGGGCTGACAGCCACCTAACCGTCCTTCAGCGAGGCAGCCGCTCAACTTTCACATTAGTCGTCATGCATGCGGCATAACTTGAACCTGCATTAAATCCTCCGTCCATGCCTGCGTTGGAATGTGATTTTGGACCTTATGGCCTTCTGTCGTAAGGTCCGTAATCACAAATACCAACGTTAGGGCTTAGTTGAACTTCTTTCAGCGATTCAGTTTTTTTTTTTAAACGCAGCAAAGCATTCCCTCGCTGTCGCATTCTTTTTCCTGCACGACCAAACAGTGCTAACCTTACTGACAGCAGATCTCACACACCTACTCGTTGACAGCAGAGGAATCATGCCAGTTCCACTGACCAACCAACTCAATAACAGACGTGACAAAACCATCCAACTGAACTATCCAACTCGAATTCGCACAGGTGTCAGCAAGAATTCGCAGAGGTGTCAGCAAGAGGCATAGATCCTCATGAGCCCCCGCAACTGCGGGGGCTCATGAGGATCTATACCTCTTGCTGTTGGGTAGTGTTGAAGTTTTCTCGGCACCGAAGACTTTTTACGACGATTACTGACTTTTTCTCGGACCCGAGGGAGATTAAAAAATATTGCAGTATCATGAATCATAAACCGTAAATGACGGCCACTCACGCATATCGGTTTAACCGCTTAACTGCCGGGGCAAGGCGAACGCTACCCATCTGCTAGATACATAAATCAGCTTCAGTTCGGGGAGGGGGAGGGAAGGGGGGTTACCCGGAAGGGGGGGGGGGGAGGAACTTAGTTCACTTTTTGTCTAAGATTGTGTGTGTGTGTGTGTGTGTGTGTGTGTGTGTGTGTGTTTGTGTGCGTGTGTGTGTTTGTGTGTGTATGTGTTCGCGCGTGCGTGCGTGCACTTTAAGTGCATTTCATGTGTGCGAAATCTGCATGGCTAAATACAGATTTGAGGTTGTACAGCTAAAGGGAGGCAACCCCACCATTCTAAAACCGTTCCATTTATAATTTACAATGTCATGGTGTCATACCATCACCAGGGACACGATGAATATATACTGATCAACACTGAAAAGAAACGCGAATTTTTCACCATAATGCTTTTTCTTCGTAAATGCTTTAATCTGGGTTATTTTGACCTCATTTATTAGAAAATGTTATGAAGAGTGTGCTATGTCGTGTGCAAATAGAATGTTTAGTCTTAAAAAATCTCACATCGATGACTTATGACGTCATCAGTGACACTACCATCACACGATATTGAAAGTGAAATGGAGAGCATCTGCAGAGGACACAGCTGAGAGCCAACCAATGTGCAGTGTCACTTGGGTCCGTGCGCATAAAAATCCAGCCGGTTTGGTCTTGACCTACTTTTCGTTTGTCAAAGGTACCTAAATAATCAACTTAACCTACAAACATGAAAACCCAAAAGTTCTTTATTTTTAGGTTGCAGCCATATTTACCTCCTAAATGGATATGGGTGTGTTTTTATCCCAGTGTCAGTCACTGGAGCATAAAAAATGGTTTGAAAGTAATTCACATTAAATCAAATAAGATTTATTAAGAAAATGATGTGCACCGAAAGTTCTGGTTCTCTAATAAATTTGTCGAGTCAAATTTGGTTTGAGGCAGTTAATAACATCATAAGCAATCCACACAACTTGTGTGTTAAAATATATCACAGGAAACGTGCTTCACAGAGTTTGTCCAGTTTTGCTTATTTTCACCACTAATAAAACCCTGTGTCCTCCAAGGTGGCCATGGGCGATAACTTATCCAATTTTTGTGTGAAGGTAGCTCAGACAGTAGGCTGAACATCTGAAGTAAGCAACAAATAAAATTTTCTTGTTTTGCTGTCAGGGTGGCTCTTTGTTTGCGGGTACAATTACAGACACTTTCGCGTTTTTAATGGAAGTCAGTATATATAACACGTAGTGTCCCTGACACATACTCACTACGGAGCACGTACTATTAGACTGCCAAAATATAGAAGAAACCAGAGCCACAATAGCAGAAAGACTGAACACGCCCCTCACGTTAGAAGGCCTCATAAATCCTGACCCTACAACATGGTCCACCACCACCAAACTCACAATACACCTGCTCAACGAGCACCCCCTAGTTAAGTACATATAAACAAACAAGGAAGGAGAGAGAAGGCAAACAACACCACCGACCCAGCGAGACCGGGACCCGGACACCCGGCACTGGAGCACGGGCTCTCCCCAACGACCCAACCGCCCAAGGCGCGGACAGGCATGATGAAGGATAGAATAAAGATGCGCGTACATCAGCAACAGTCAAAATAAACCCCCTCCCCCCCATCCCCCGCCCCCCCCCCCCCCCCCCCCTGGACGAAATCAGCGAAAGCTGGAAGTCCCGATCCCTTTCTAAAATAGCATAGCATAGCTGACATCACAGACCCACCACATCAAGATAAGGATCGACCATGATAGTTCAAGGGTGATGCCAGAATAGCTTGGCGCCTAAGGGCGACAAGCTATTCTGGCATCGCCCTTGAACTATCATGGTCGATCTGTATCCTGCACTGCAATGCAGTCTTCAGAGAACAACGCCAAAATTTGGGGATTTCGGTGTTGGATAGAATGAGTTAAAACGTGTCATTGAGCGTGTTCGCCCGTTAGCTTTAAAAGGGGAAATAACAATCTGTGTGATGGGGGGCTTGCAAAAATATCATTAAGTCAGTATATATAACACGTAGTGTCCCTGACATCACAATTAAAACGTGTCATTGAGCGTGTTCGCCCGTTAGCTTTAAAAGGGGAAATAACAATCGGCTTGCAAAAATATCACTAAGTGTCACTTCACTCCCTTGTCATACATTTTTTCGCAAGAGGTGTAAACACGCCTTATGCCGAGTAATCGATGACTATCACATTTCCAAGGGAAATTCTGTAGACGCTTGTTTCACCCATTTATCCCCGACGCACTACAGCAGGAGATGGATCGACCATGATAATTCAAGGGTAGTGCCAGATTAGCTTGGCGCCTTCACTGGCGCCAAGCTAATTTGGCATTACCCTTGAATTATCAGAGTCGAAGCATTCTCTACAGCCGGTGCACAATCAATAGGTGACACTTCCAAACGTTGGGAAAAGTGGCCTTGGGACTCAATGGGAATCAGCGTTAGACGTGCAAGTTTGAGATAAGCCGAGTTGGAAAGAAGCCGATTCAAGCTGGAAAACTGAAACTGAAGGGGAGGGTCAGGGGCGGATCTGGGGGGGGGGGGAGAGGTTCCAGGAGTCCCCCCCCCAAAAAAAAAAAAAAAAAAAAAAAAAAAAATCTTGAAAATGCTATAACAAAGTGCCTTTTTGGGGTGGTTGGACCCCGCCCCACTATGCCCCCGTTTAATTTTTTGTCGAGTGGTGAGTCTTAACACACGCGCCACACAAGCGCCTTCTATCCCCACCCCCCAACCCCAACCCCCAACCCCACCCTCCAACCCCCAAGCCCACCCCCCAACCCCCAACCCCACCCCCACCTCCCGCTTTTTGATTTTCGGCCATTTCGATTTTTCGGCCACTGGAGGCAAGGTCTAGCGTCGGGGAGGCATCTGTTTATGACTGAGGTTGATGGTCCCAAACAAAAAGTTTCCGGTCGCTATTAACACATTTTGCCCCAGGACCGAAATCTCCAAATTTTGAAGTTGCCCTCTCAGAGGACTATATTACAACTGTAGAGACAGATCGAACATGATAGTTCAAGGGTGGTGCCAGAATAGCTTGGCGCCTGGGCGCCAAGCTATTCTGGCACCACCCTTGAACTATCATGCTCGATCCATGTCTTGCAGTGGTGTGTCGGGGCTGAATGAGATGGCGGTCACTGAAAGCAGCACGATGCTTACAAAGGGACACTAATCCGCAAAACAGATCGCTCTTAAAGTTATCGCTTTTGTTTGCGAGACCAGAGCCATTAACTCATTCGCAGCCAGCCGCCTCCGGATACGCTGGCATAAGCCACGCATCCGGATGCGTCTGGCCGCGAAAGAGCTAAACAATCGGTGACGCTGGCGTTTACATACACAACCTTGAAAAAGGTCATGTAACTAGTACATGTAATACACTAGATGTGTCCTCAGTATCCTAGGACAGGTGACTTCTCTTTTTGGTCCACTGTTAAACTGTTATGTGTTTTATGATTGGAATGTTTGTACAACCTTTGATGCACACAGCGTTAACACACACAAATATTACAACACAGGAGAAATTACTGAACGTTGAAATAGTGCAATGTCAGGGAGTGTTCGTCAAAGTGTTGTTGTTGTTGGATTGTTGTTGTTTTTTTGTTCATTCTTCAGCGGCGTGAAGTGCCCTTCCAAACTTCTAGCTGGGGCCTGTTAAATATCTCTTATCGCAAATAATTGTCACTTGATCAAAGCAAGATTCATTGTTTGATTGACTGACTTGATCTGATTGGTTGGTTGGTTGGTTGGTTGGTTGGTTGGTTGGTTGGTTGGTTTGGTTGGTTTGGTTTGGTTTGGTTTGGTTGGGTTGGGTTGGGTTGGGTCGGGTCGGTCGGGTCGGGTCGGGTCGGGTCGGGTCGGGTCGGGTCGGTCGGTCGGTCGGTCGGTCGGTCGATCGATCGATCGATCGATCGATTGACCGGTCGGTCGGTCGGTCGGTCGGTCAGTCGGTCGGTCGGTCGATCGATCGATTGATTGATTAAGGATTGAGTAATTGATTGATTCAGGGTATTACGCCCGTGGCATTGGAGTGATAATGAACGACCCTAAAAAAACAACGGGTTATGGGGGACAGAGACAGCTATTTCTTATGGAGTACGACCTGAATACTGATAAATTCAGGCGCATTGAAACTGTGCCACTTTGATTTACTCTTAACGGGACCTTTCAAAGGACATGCTGTATTGTCTTCTTTCAGTCCCTCTACACTTTTTCTCTATTCAACATTTTTCGCTGGTCGCCCATTCGTGCGTGCGTGCGTGCGTGAGTGCGTGAGTGCGTGCGTGCGTGCGTGTCTGAGTGAGAGAGAGAAAGACAATGACAATGACAATGACAATGATACTTTATTTTACAACGGTGAAAGTTTTGGCTGGCACAACCATTTTTCGAACTTGCCGTTGCTAATCTAATCTACAAATAATGCACAAAGTGTAAAAATATTATATTGAGAAAAAAAATTGTGATAAATGATATAAGAACAAAACAAAACAAAACAACAACAACAAAAACGTGCACACACACACGCACACACACACACACACACACACACACACACACACACACACACACACACACACACACAAACACGCGCATGCACGCACACACTGAGTAATAGGGTCGCAGTGAAAGTATTAAGATAATGACGTGAGGTAATTGAAAATACTGGCTCTAAAATACGAAAGGGTTGTTGATGTTGTAACATATGTTTCCTAAGCAAAGTGTTCCACAGGCTATGGCCTGAGAACGCTAAACGTGTCTTGTAGAGATCGATTCTAGGTCGTGGTACAATAATGAATTGCCTTGATCTTGAGTACGTTGGTGATATATTTTAATTTGGCTAAAATGTAAAGTATTATTTTGCATAGTTAGTAATATGAATCTGCCATTTAAACTGGTTATCTACAGTAACACCGAGAAGACGATGTTCTGTTACTTGACTAATGGGTTTTCCTTGAAGAAACAAGCTGAGTGAGAGAGAGCCGAGCTGGTGCTTTTGACGAGTACTTAATACCATACATTCAGTCTTCGCTGGGTTTAGGATCATGGAATTATTACTACACCAGTTGTCAATGTCTTGTAGTGCGTTTTGCAGGCGTGTATCAATAATAGATAAATCCTCGTCGGGCGTGTGTATTGCAGCATCATCCGCGAACATATCGCATGAAACATTATGATCGCTAATTGTAAGCGGAAGATCGTTAATGAACAAACAAAATAGAAGAGGGCCTAAAATAGAGCCCTGGGGCACGCCATGCTTGACTAAGCGGTGATTAGAATATGTACCATTAAGAAGGACATTTTGTCTTCTGTCATCCAAGTAGGATTTGAAGAACGTGGCAGCGCTGTTGGTGTATAATGAAATTTTCTTTATCAGTATATCATAGTTTACTAAATCAAAAGCTTTACGGAAGTCTAAAAAGACTACACCTGTTAGTTTGGATTCATTGATAGATGCTAACCAGGTGTCTGTCATCCTAATCAGCGCGGTATGGCAGGAATGGTTTGGTCTGAATCCTGACTGCAATGAATGGATAAGATTTCGGTATTCTAAATATTTAGATAGATGTTTATGAATAATTTTATGCCTCTATAAAGGCTTTGACAAAAGTTGGCAGTAATGAAATGGGACGAAAATTATTAATTTCACTTAGATCTTTTGATTTTGGTAGTGGGATTACTTTTGCATCTTTAAATGCATCCGGAGAGAGAGAGAGAGAGAGAGAGAGAGAGAGAGAGAGAGAGAGAGAGAGAGAGAGAGAGAGAGAGAGAGAGAGAGAGAGAGAGAGAGAGAGAGAGAGAGAGAGAGAGAGAGAGAGAGAGAGAGAGAGAGAGAGAGAGAGCAGGGGCTGGGACCCTCATGAGCCGTCCTATTAGGAACGAAGGCTGGTGATGGTCCTTTCTCCTGACACAAACCAAAAGCTGTGATAAGTTGTGATAGCAAGGGATGGTACTGTGATAGAGGGAGTGGTGAAAGTGTGGTTTAAAGTGATCAATAGAATGCGATTCGGCAAGGATTTTAGATTCTAACAGGCGTGGGGAGGGATTTTATTTAAATATGTGTTTAATTGCTTGTTCGTGTTTGTGAGCCGAAGACAAATTTCCATTTTGAGATTTTTGAATTTGAATTTGAATTTGAATTTAACCAGCCGAATCCGAAACTTAAGCATATACAACGCAGTCGTCTGGTTAACCCCCAGAGTCAGACGGTTAAGATTGACATTCGCCAGGTTTTCCGCACACAACAAGCGGGATGGATCTAGGAAGGGTAGTGCCTTATTGGTTAAGTCCTTGGAGGAACCCCGAACTCGCAAGCCACCGAACAGTAAAACATCAACTACATCCACGCGCGAGTGACCATCGCCTTTGGGTGCAACCTCATTACAAGTTACAGCCCGCCATTAACCCTTGCACTGCAAAGGAAAGATGATCCATCTGCAAGAAGCATAGATCCTCATTAGCCCCCGCATTTGCGAAGGCTCATGAAGATCTGTGCCTCTTGCAGGGTTGGAAGATTTAACGATTTAACAAATTAAATTTTTGGTTAAAGAAAATTTAACGCGTTAATGTTTTTAAAAAGTTAAAGAAAATTCAACGAATTAAAAAATAAAAGTAACGATTATCGATTTCTTTCGTTAAAAATTTCGTTACTTCAGTTCGTTTTTCCACCACGAACAACAGGTGCCTATGCGCAAAGCCGGTTTGACCCAGTTGCAGCTGGTTTGAGGGGGTTTGGATTACCTCTAGCCTACCCTGCATCAGTTCAAATTTGAGATCGTAAAAAGAAGATGGCTTCCACTTCCAGCAGTGAATCGAGTGATGAAATTTTGCCGAAATTCTTTGACGCGTTTATTGAATACTATGAGTATGTTGGAGGAAAGTCAGCCGATACGCTCATTTTGTAATGCAAACAGCGGGGCTGTGCAAAAGAAACCTTAGCCCATCGAAAGACAGCGGCAAATCTGACAAGTCACTTGAAGGTAGGTGACAGGTTATTTTTCGCTTTGTAGTAGGCCTACTGGTTTGCAGTTGAAACTTGGGCATTGTGGTAATTTTAGCGTGGTATTTTTAAGACGCTCAGTATCAATCTAACGTATTTTGTGAAAAGAAGTCGATTCAGCTACCTTCAAATCAAATCAAATTAAATTAATTCCATTACTGAATAAACATTAAACCAGCACGTGTGTTTGAGTGTGCATGTCACCATCACCTCTTTTAGCCCCCGCGGTCAATTACTCGGACAACAACTCCCCTGCTAAAACTGTTATTTGTACAGAAAAAGCAGCATTTCATATCATGTTCAGTACCCCCGCGGTCAGTTACTCGGACAACAACTCCCCCACTAAAACTGTTATTTGTACAGAAAAAGCAGCATTTCATATCATGTTCAGTACCCCCGCGGTGAGTTACTCGGACAACAACTCCCCTGCTAAAACTGTTATTTGTACATAAAAAGCAGCATTTCATGTCATGTTCAGTACCCCCAAAAAGAAAATGAAGTTCTTTAGAGATGAAAGTTCTCCTCAAGTTCAATAAGGCTTGTGTGTGTTTCCTACTTTCCAACAGTAATGACTGTTACGCTTGTGCTGAAATTCTTTTTTTTCATGTATTTAATGCAAATTTATTTAATTAAAAAGAAAAATTAAAGAAAATTTATTTCTTTAATTTTCCAAAAATAAGTAAAGAAAATTTATTTCTTTAACCTTTTACCAGAATTAAAGAAAAGTTATTTCATTAAAGAAAAAAAGTAATGACTATCAACCCTGGCCTCTTGCTGACATCACTGTGTATCCATGTTCCTTGTTCGACTGGGAATCTTTCGTGTTGAGTGAACACAGAGTTCAGATTCACAATTTGCGACGCTGCAAGTGAAGGGGTAAAACTGGTATCTGACAAAGCAGTACAGTTCACCCTTGCCACAGGTCCAGGGAGCATCACCGAGATACGTCCTTTGACAGCGGCACAGGCCTATTAAAACTAGAACCGCTGTGAGAGGACTTTTGCCGAACTCGTGTACGCTCCCTGGCCTGCGTGCATTCTTCCCGGCAGAAGGCTAAGTCACTTGGTTAAAACCAGCAAACGGCGGAGGGCGCACAACATAATTATAATATTCATTCAACACAAAAATGACGTCACTAATTAAATGCATTATTTTCTGACTCGACCGCGTTTGACTTTGCTTAATTATCAGCTATGTGCATACGATTTGATATCCTTTTACACAGAACGAAATAAACATCATGCGTACTACAATGTTTACACGCGAACACAAGAAACAATAACAGGAAAAAGAAGAGAGACAATTGCACCACCATCTTTTTTACAAAATAAATCCTGTTTTTACACGAAAACAACAACAGCAGTCTCGTTAAAGGTCAAACCCGACAGCTGAACTGTCGTTACTGTACAATGTTCGCCCAAGGTCAACTTTAACCAGAAACATCACGGCAAAATAAAACAGAAGAATGCACATAACACAAGCATTTATAACACAAACGTCTGGTTAACCCTCCATAGTCAAACGGTTAATATTTAACATCTGCCAGGCACTCCACACACAAGGGGCGGGGGGTGGGGGGTGAATCAAGGCAGGGTGTTGCCTTATTGGCTTAAGGCCCCGCTACACGAGCCCGGTTTTGAGGCCGATTCCCGATCAGTTTTCGAATCGGTAGGTGATCGGGCCGGACTAAAAAACGTGTGCACTGCCACACTGACATTTCCCGACTTGTTTAGCCGACCGGTTTGAACCGAAGATCAAAGTCGTACCTGTTCTGCAAAATGACTGCTAGTTTTGACAGTGATGATGATGTGCTTGCATTATCAGTAGTTTTGCATCATATTCGGGAAGAGGCGTGCGAAACATCAGCGGCAACGAAGGTGGTACTGATCACAACAGGCGTGTTCGGCCATTTGCAAACTGTGAAACGACGTGCTTTGCGAGACGCGCTCTGATTGGTTGAAGCTTACAACCGGGGCCGAATCGGATCGGGAAAATAGAGCAGGTTCTAGACACCCGATTCCCAGCCGATTGGGACCGGATCGGATAATTGACGTCACCCGATCGCAATCGGATCGGAATCGGCTTCAAAATCGGGGCAAAACCGGCTCGTGTGGCGGGGCCTTTAGCGCTTCTCTCGGCGCACTTTTAATAAGGCACTACGCGTGAGTTATCAAGCCTACTGATGATTCAGCTGTGTTTCTTTAGCGCTGGAAGCTATATCATCCAAGTGCTAGTCTGTGATGCTGGACCTTAAAACTCTACGCCGTAAGGTCCAATATCACAGATCAGCACGACATCGTTGTTGCATGGTTTTCCACCAGTTTGTTCACTTCACTACACAAGAAATCCTGCTTCACAGTCTTACACAAAATAACACCTTCCTCTTATGAACAGCAGCAGCCCATCTTGGTCAGCAAGACGCATAGATTCACATGGGCGCCTGCGAATGCAGGGGCCCATGTGATCTATGCGTCTTGCAGATGGGCACATGTGATCTATGTCATGCAAACAGCGGGGTCTAGATTCGAGAACGTGATTGAAACCATCAAACGTCTAAGCATAGAACATGATTATCATAATTTATTCCATACGATATGGGAATTCCCCAATGCCGTTTCTCCCAACTCGTCTATGTCCATCAAATCAATGCACTTCCACTTTCAGAGAAAAAGCAGAAATCGTCATGCGTACTTGGATATTTACAAAATAAAACAAGAAATAGTGGTAACAAAATCATCTACATTGAACTCCCTGCAAATTTTAGGTGCTGACCAATCGCAGTGTTGTAAAATGGAGTGACTGCACGACAATTGTATTTTGGCGGCCCCCCTCATATTACAAGAAAACAAAATCGTGCGTAATGCGTTTTACACGCGGGGGGGGGGGGGGGGGGGGGGGGGGGGGGAGGAGGGGGGGGGGAACATAAAACAGGCTACTTAATTGTACGATTCAAAATCTGCGCCCATTCAGGAGAGAAAAGGTTAATATTTTGCAATATTTTGTATAAATCTTCTTCTTATTATTATTATTATTATTATTATTATTATTATTATTATTTATTATCATGTTCTTAGTGTGTCTGACAATAATGCTCACAAAACTTAATCGCAAAACCATACACGCAGGACGACAGCTCCCCCACTCGTGACAGGGGCAGTACAGAAACTCTGTTAGTGTGCTTCCGCACATAAATTGTAAACAGAAGGGTAGCAAAGTCTTAGTTAAGGCAAGACAACATTGACAACACGTTGTATAGGCAAATTTCAGCAATCAAGATCGAATTAAACCGCTCAAAATCGTATTGGTAATCTACAAAAATAACCAACAGAATTTAGAACATATGCATAATATACAAGGCAATCGTCCGGTTAACCCCTCAGACTGAAATGGTTGATATTTGACATTGGTTAGGTACTCAGCACACAACAAGCGGTATGGATCTAGGAAGGGTAGTGCCTTATTAGCTAAGTACTTGGAGGCACCCCGGGCTCATAGGCCACTAAATCCAGTAAACCTCAACTACATCCACGCGCGAGTGACCAGCGCCTTTGGCTGCAGTCTCTTTACAAGTTACAGCAGCCATTAACCCTTGCACTGCAGAGGAAAAGATTATCCATATGCAAGAGGCATAGATCCTCATGAGCCCCCGCAGTTGCTCCCCGCTCATGAGGATATATGCCCCTTGCGGAGATCACTGTGTATCCATGTTCCTTGTTCCACTAGTCTTTTGTGTTGAGTGAACACAAAATTCAGATTCACAATCTGCGTCCGCTGGAAGTACATGAATTAAATTGGTAGCTTACGCAAAGCTGTATGTTTCACGTTTGGTACAGGTCCAAGGAGCATCAACTAGATATGTCCCCTGACAGCGGCACCTATTAGAACCGCTGTGAGAGGACTTTCTGAACTCGTGTAGGCTCCCTGGCCTGCGCGCACTCTTCCCGGCAGAAGGCTAAGTCACGTGATTAAAACCACCAATGGCAAAGGCTGCAGAACATAACTATAATATTCATTCAACACAAAAATGACGTCACTAATTAAATACATTAGTTCCTGACTTGACCACATTTGACTTTGTTTAATTATCAGCTATGTACATGCGATTGACTTCCTCTTACACAGAACGAAATAAACATCATGCGGGGGTACTACAATGTTTACACGCTAACACAAGAAACAATAACAGGAAAAAGAAAAGAGACCAATGCACCACCATCTTTCCCCAAAAATGAATCTTGCTTTTACGCGAAAACAACAACAGCAACAAATCTCGTTAACGGTAAAACTGACAGCTGAATTGTAGGTACTGTACAATGTTCGTTTAAGGTCCAGTTTTAACAGAAATATCTCAGTAAAGTAAAACAGTAGAATGCACATAATGCAAGCATTTATAACATGAAAGTCTGGTTAACCTTCAAATTCAAACGGTTAATATTTAACATCTGCCAGGTACTCCAGACATAAGGGGGGTGGGGGTGGGAGGGGGGGAATCAAGGCAGGGTGTTGCCTTATCAGCTACTAGCTTCTCTCGGCGCACTAAGCCCTGAAAGACTTCGACAGGATGTAGATTGACCATGATATTTCAAGGTTGGTGTCAGAATAGCTTGACACCAACCTTGAAATATCATGGTCGATCTGTCTCCTGAATTGTGATATAGACCTCAGTGGATATCTACAAAAATGTGATAATTTCGTCCTCAGGGAGTAAGGATAAGGCACTGCCTGAGAGCTATCATGCCAACTGATGCAGCAGCTGTAGTTATGTAGCGCTGTAAGCCGTAGACACATCATCCAGGTGCTAGTCTGTAATGTTGGAATTCAAAACTCTACGCCGTAAGGTCCAAGATCACAGACCTGCACACACATCGTTGTTGCATGGTTTCCCATTAGTTTGTTCACTTCACTACACAAGAAATCTTGCTCCACAGTCTTACACAAAATAACACCTTACTTTTAGGAACAGCAGCAGCCCTTCTTGGTCAACAAGGTTGATAGATTCACATCGCGTGGACCCAGGTGAATCTATGTGTCTTGCTGATGGACTCATGTGGGTATATACTAATTATAATGATAATGAGTATTTGTATAGGGCCTAACCTCAGAAAACAGAGCTCTAGGCGCTCAACAAAATGCTGATTGAACAAAAGTAACTAATTACAAAAACGCAAATTACAAAAAAGTATTTTTTTAACATGAAAAAAAAAATACAACGGTCAGACGACATCCTACCCAGGGACGGATCAGTTACCTAGAGAGAGAGGTGGGGCGGGTCCGACTTTTTGTTTGGGACCTTCAACCTGATACAAAAGGCCTCCCCGACGCTAGACTTTGCTTCCAATGGCTGAAATATCGACAAGCGGCGGGTAAGGGGGGTTGAGGGGGGGGGGGAGTGGGAGGGGGAGAACGTGTGCGTATGTGAAAACTCGCCAAATTATCACACACAGGAAAGTGGGGGATGGTCCGCCCTGCTACCCCAGTTCTTTTCCCCCTCTCTCTCTCATCTGGAACTGTACCTGTTACGTGAGTGCTAGTCCACTCGGAATACCGTGTGACACAGTTTTCAGTCTTCAAGCAACAAATCGTTAGCTAGTGAAACTATCACCTTGTTTTCCGTTCATTTAGATATAAAATCGATTTTGTTTTGCAAATGTTTGTAAATTGTCGTGATGACGGTGTTTGTATGTTTGTTTCTGGGTTTGTTTGGTTTTTTTTTTTTTTTTTTTTTTTTTTTTTTTTTTTTTTTTTTTGGGGGGGGGGGGGGGGGGGAGATTTGTCAAAAGATTTGCTCCAGGGCGGGATCAGATTGCTTATACATTTTGACAACAACGGTTTCTCAATATTGTCTTGACACAACTACAACATCTCTACCCTTCCTTTTACAGTGCATGTGAGTAGGCAAATATGACAGATGCGCAAAATGGTCAACAATGGCCCCCACTGCTTTTCTATTTTTCGGCCAGTGGTGAAAACAGGCAAGCTGTCCAGTGCCCGCCCGCTCACCTCACACCACCCCCTCTTCCTACCCCCGGTTTGTCGATTTTTCCGACAACGGAAAGCAAGGTCTGCCATGAGGTTCAATGATCCAAACAAACAATTCACCGCCCTCCCAATGCGTAAAAACAAACAATTCACCGCCCTCCCAATGCGTAAAAACAAACAATTCACCGCCCTCCCAATGCGTAAAAACAAACAATTCACCGCCCTCCCAATGCGTAAAAACAAACAATTCACCGCCCTCCCAATGCGTAAAAACAAACAATTCACCGCCCTCCCAATGCGTAAAAACAAACAATTCACCGCCCTCCCAATGCGTAAAAACAAACAATTCACCGCCCTCCCAATGCGTAAAAAAGGTCGACGTCGGGCGCGGTTGCCCGGCCCGCGCAGGCCAACGGTGTCCGACGTCGGCTCGATGGCCTGTTGTGCATCGGTTTCCCACCCCGAGGTAACTGATCTTGCCTCTGGCACTAGCCTAGGGTTACATTTTTTTCTGCGTCATACCCTTCAAGCTGGTCATTTTCACAATGTGGTCATTATGAGCTAGACCTCCGTACAACATCAATTCATGTGTAAAAATCGGCTCATAAAGTTCCCATGTCGAACTCTATTGGCTGAAGAATGATTTAAAGTGTTTGTCATCGTGACACAGAGCGCAAATCTGCAAAAGAATTCATACGAGGATTTCATTCAGAGCGAGCCGGATACGGCCCCAGAACGAGTCCTTTGCCTCAGCTTCGTCTTCCCATTCGATGTAGGTCACGGTTTTCATTACTGCCATCATGGCTGGCGTGAGGTCACGTGACGCGATGTTCTCCAATACAACCACGAGCAGAACGTCACCATGTTCTAACACGTGAGTGAGGCACAGCTGTAGTTCGAACTGACACCAGTGGCTGTATGTGAAATTCTTCGAGAACACCATCATAATTTTCTTGCTAGTCTCCACGCTCTCTTCAATGTTCTCCACGATGGGAGCGCCCAGCGTAAAGTCACGTGAATGTATGCACAGCTTAAGCCCCAGCCTCTCCTCCAGTTCCGGCATCAGGTGCGCGCGCACCCAGTCCAGATCCTTGCTGTCGTAGCACACAAAGATGTCGTATCGAAAGTCCTGCTCCTGTAGACGGCGCCATCTGTTCCCCCGGCCCCGCGGGACGGCCTCGTACCACACCAGGCGGATGTGCCGGCGGTAGCGGTAGATTACAGTGCCCGCAGTCAGTGGCAACATCAACAGAATAACAGTGGCAATGATAAACTTGGACACGGCAGGACTCCACAGACAGGCTTGGTCGGCCACGACGAAGGACTGAACTGTGGTGTTGACCAGATTGTCACACGTGTAGGTTGAACGAGGATGGAAGAGCACCTTGCAGCTGAAGAGATCAGGTTGAGTGGTGAGCCAGTGTCGAAACCACCTCAGCTCACAGCCACAGTGGAAAGGATTGTTGCCAAAGTCCAAGTATTTCAAACGCTGACGTATGGCTGGGCTGAAGGTGGTTTCTCTAACAACGGAAATCCGATTGGAAGCCAGATAAAGCAGCTTTAAGTGTTCTAACATGTCAAAGGTGCCGTCAGCGATATCAGTCAGCTTGTTTGAATTAAGCGATAAACCGGTTAATTTTGGAACGTTTGCGAACATCTCAGCACTGATCTGACCTATGTTGGTAAATTTTAGCTGCAAGAGTTTAAGATTGTCGTTGTTGAACAAACGCTGTAGTTTCTGCACGCTGACCTTGCTAAAGTCATTACCATCCAAGGAAAGTGACTGGAGATTGGGGCACCCAGCGAAACAGTCAGGATGGGTGGAGTCTTTGGAAAAATCGATGTTTTGTTTATTAATTAAGATTACAGAGAGCTTGGTGTTGTTAAACGCGTAACTCGCCATCGTCATCCCATCAAGCGTGATTAACACACCATTCGTAATTTGTATCTCTTGTAAGGACGGAAACAAATGTTCACCAAAAGAATTGGTTGTAATACTACTGAACGAGCAAGTAATACAGTAAAATGCTTTTAGGCGTGGAAAGCACACGTCAAATTCTGAAATATAATATATTGGATTTTTTGACATATCCAGAACAGTCACATTTGGCAAAAATGACCCGAAATCTGCACACGATTGCGGAAAATCATGAAATGAATTAGTACCCAGTAGCAGACTATTCAAATGTGGTAAAAAGGCAGGAATTAATGTTTTAGTCACCAGCTGATTATGACCAAGGTCTAGGTAGTTCAATTTGGGAAAAGACGTGAAGACCGTCATGTTGAGATGAGTAATCCGCATATCACCCATACACAGTGTTTCCAGGCGAGGCAGCGGGTAGGTGTGGAACAGTCCGTCAGGTGGAGCGCCCGCATCGTTTGCGGATAGATCGAGAAATGAGAGTGTGGTCACTGACAATACAGGAGTCAGTGCAGTGTAGGTTAGACTGTTCCCTGACAGCCACAGTTCTTTCAGGTTCCACAGCGAGCGGAAAGCACCATCGCTAATGTAGGACAAGTCATTTAAAGACAGATCGAGAGCGACGATGTTGGTGACGTTGAGAAAGAAATCGTCATGCTCGATGGTCATCAGATAATTGCAGGCAAAGTTCACTTTGTAAATGCCGAGTGGAAGTGCCGGGACATAGGTCAGATTACCGTCGTGTCCAGAACAGTCAGCAACAGCATTCTGACACCGGCAGTAACCGTCGCCACAGGAAAAGTAGTCGTTGTTGATTAATTCTAATAGAAGGCAGCGGTATTCGATCTCTGACCACGGAAACGCCCCCGCCCTCCGTGAACGATGATCCAGATTGAGGTTGAGGTGGCCCCAGTGTGTGTGTAACGTGGGGTGGGAGCGAGTAACGTCCTTGCCAGCCACACCAGTGACCAGCCACACGGGCAGCACGTGTACAGTCACACACACCCACATGGTCAGCATTGGATCGACACTTTCTTCTCCAACACTCCAATACAACTGTTCTAACAGTCTTGTACTGGCGTGAAGCGTGTCACTGCCACAGCTATTATGTCACAGTCCTACATCAACAATGCTGGAGATACCCAAGCCAGCCCGTACCGATTGCGTGAGTGCTCCCCACACGGATCCACTGAAGTACAGCACAAGTACACTTCTATTCAGATGAGATGCACATGAGATAACACATTTTCTTCTCCAACCGTCCAAATCCCCTTTCCCAGTGCGCAAAACGGGCCATCAGACCAACGTCGGCCTGATGGCCTTTGCGCCTTGGGTTCTGCTTCATTGTTTTCAACGAGACACTGCGTAAAGGGGTCAACTTCGTGATAAATATATGTGTAACGAACGCCTTTAGTGCAGGGTTCGGTCGGACGATGGTGTGACGTCATTAGCAGTTGGTCCGAATGTACACGTGCGAATAATGTAGAGATAAGCAATTTTCACGTGCGGTAATGTAGCGGTGAGCGATGCTCACGTGTCACGTGTGGGAGTGACAGTTTGGTATCGGGAATAATTGCCGGTTAGAGATGCTACACCAGTCGAGCCGAGCGGTCGTTTTCGCTAGGGCTCTGAGGAAGAATTCAGGCTAGAGAATTCGATAGCTGTATATTGAATACAGGTATTTATTCTTTTATTACCGGTATTTATAATGACCTGTATCGCTATTCAGATGAAAAAGAAAGTATTGTTTTATGAATTATTATTAGAGTGCAGAAGAGCCAAGTTGGAAGGAAATGCGATGGCTCGTGTCAATACTTGTTTAGTCATGTAATTATGTGATATAGTTTATAACTAGGATGTCATGTTGTATTCATTCATATGTGAAGATGTGGAACTGAAATAGGAATAGAATTCAGTATATATTTTGTGATCTAATGATGAAATGTGCAGTAATATGTTACGAATTGAAGGTGAGCTGTGATTGTAATATTTGGCTCATAATTCATTGTGTGTAGGTACGTAAAATGTGTGTACAGTGTTAAAGTGGCTATAGGAATTGTGTGCACTGTGTTAAAGTAGCTATAGGAATTGTCATAAGAATTATGACAATAGTGATTGTAGTATGGTGGCATAAAGAAGACATTTTTCAGAGGAAATGATCTAGAGCGCTCTGAAATATAATGTGTCGAAGACACATTCAGACTTTTGGGTATGAGAGCGAACATTTATGAGTGTATAAATGTTGTGTACAGCGGGGCCGGTACGGAGCGGACACCCCTGGTGTAGGGCCGATGAAGCTGTCCTGAAGGCATCACGTACGTGACCAGGTGCGGACATCAAGCCTTCATCTCTCCTTCGTCCTACCATCACTGGTGCTACGAGCAGCAACGGTAGCGAAGTAAGCCACAGATTCGTGCTACAGGACCACATGTAGTGTTCCGTCAGTGTAGCTATTGTCGCCTAGCGCCGTTAATTTCACGCCTAGGAATGTTCTAAATCTGTGAGTAGTCATTGAATAATCAGTTCGGGAATCTCCGTCAAGTCGTCAATGTGATATTGACTGTGTCGACACTAGTATAAAGAGGAGTCGAGTGACGTCTCTCGAGAGAGACAACGACCTCTACGGTAGCGAGTGAATGTGTGAGCGCTGAAGTTGTGAATAACCTATGCCACTTGTTAGTTATTTGTGTAGATTGGTTTATATGATGTGAATTGTGTGGTTTAATGTATGTTATGAGTGCTTGTTAATAGTTAAACAGAGGGCAAGGAGATATAACTGTGTGGCCTTTGTCCTTCGTTTGTAAGCGCGTGTGTGGTGGATGAAAGAGTCTAGTAAACAGAGATAGAACACCCACCTTTATACAGATTGGCAGAAAGCCCACGCACACACTCATTCCATAAACGTTTATATGTAACAATTTAATTTAGTACAACACTAAAACCACCGTCGTTACAATATGCGTAAATAATCCAAACGCGAATCCTTCAAAGCGTGAATCAATCCAATGTAAATTTCAACTGCCGCTATCTACACGATCAACAGCGTACATGTAGCCAACGTTAATCCAGCTAACGCGATTCCACACTAGGTATTAGAGTGGCTTGGTAGATATTCTCTTAAATATAGTGAAGTTGACCCCTTCTTCGACACTGATGTATGTTTACGGTACAGTTCTCTACAATGTGCTGGTCTGAGATTTTTGACCTTACTGCTCTAGGCTGTAAGGTCAAACATCAAAGACTAGCACCCTTTTGGTTTCACCGGCAACGTAAAGAACACGGCACCGTCAAGTCAGTCACTGCCTTTCTGCAACGTACTCGCTTGGACTGGCTGCCTCTCGAATCTTCCTCACAGGCCGCAGGACTGATCACGTGACTGAAAGCAGCCAATGACTGAAGGTTGATTTTTAACTCATTCAGCCCCGACACACCACCGCAAGACATGAATCGAGCAGATAGTTCAAGGGTGGTGCCAGAATAGCTTGGCGCCTGTAGGAAGTCGCCAAGCTATTCTGGCACAACACTTGAATTATTATGCTCGATCTGTCTCTAGGATTGTAATACAGTCCTTCTGAGGGCAGCTTACAAATTTGGAGATTTCGATCCTGGGGCAGAATGTGTTAATGTGACGATTAAATCATTTAGGAACTGAGCATGCGCCAAGTTGTAGTCGTGACACCAGAAATCCAAAGTGACTAAGGGTTTCAGTATCTGCTAAAGCCAGACGCCCAGATACCATCGTTTTCATGACATTTATAACATCCTCTTGATAACCCCTTCCGTGCCTGAACAATACCAATACCATCCATCTGCAAGAGGCAAAGACCCTCACGAGCCCCCGCAGATGCAGGACTGATGAGGTTCTTGTCCTCTTGCTGACCCTATTCAGGTCCGTGTTCCTTGGACCGGTGGGATTATTCGGTGTTGACTTTGCCCTGTTTTCAAATATATAATTTTGCGTCAACTGCCCGCCAGTAAAGGAGTCAATGAAATGAAGAAGTGTACACTACGTGTGCTAGTCAACATCTGTGATTTTGAACCTTACGGGTGTATCGTCTGGTGGCTGAAGTGCTGGTACCGTCCAAGCGCCGGGGGACTGTTTGCTTGTCATGAACATTTTCATTTTAGCATCGTACTTGAGGCTATCTCTATATAAGAAATTGCATGGACCACCACACACAGCACGCACAATCTGCAAGAGGCGTATATTCTCCTATTCAGCTACAGGGTCTCATGAGAACACACGCCTCTTGCTCGCAAGAAGTTGTCTCATTGATATCCACGGTTGGAGGTAGGCCTGCTTACCCGATAGTAGTCAGGTTTCGTTTGCAACGTACGACTCGCATAAAACAACGCCAGGGAATTCGGAAATCACAGCGGACAGTCAACACTCCAGACATCTCCAAGAGGCATTGATCCAAATGAGCCCGCATGCACAAGCGGTTTAATTATTGCAATCCGAAATTGCTGCGAGGTTTGTTTGTGCTTTCATGTTCACACTGACCGCTAGCAGCGAGCATCACACTCAGTCACGTGGCCACTTCTTCCGGCAAGTGGGTACCCAGCCCACAGGCCACACAGGGCAAATAGGTTACGCCCCCTTTTCGCACACTGTTATCTGTTAGCCTCTTGCAGCATAAAACTATGAACGAAGAACTTTTCTGCCAAAACAAATCTACGCAAAGCACATCACAGGAGAAACATTTTCAGCAATTCTTAAAAAAATTAAGAGTTAGCATTTTTCACAACACTCGAATGCACTAAGTACCCCATGACAAAACTGTCGTCTGCAAGCCTGCTTACAACCGTGCACATGCCCCCATTAGGCTCCCATGAACACACTAGGTCGACTAAAATTACCCAGATTTTGCTCTTTTTCACACCACCTGTCATGCCTTTTGTTGCTCAAAACGCCAAAAAAGGCAAACATTTGAAGTTTTACCTCCTAAAACGATGGCAAAAAGGGAGGAAATTTTTAAAACTATTTCTTGCGGAAAAAGTTACTACATGCACCGGAAGCAATTGCCCTGTGTGGCCACACTGACGTGAACTGCCATTCGACAGTGATCCCATCTTTGTGAAAAGCCAGATTGGCATTGTATTACAATGAAAATATCGCTTTTCACAAAAATGACTTACTGGTTGGGTTACGTTTACGCCGAACGACCCCCAGCAAGGAACGAGAGCAAAGTAAGGACGCCGAATAACTAGCCTCTACCGCAACCTGAGCATAGACAACGCTCCCAACATCTCCAAGAGGCACAAAGCCCCACGAGCCCAGAGGGCTCAGGAAGATCTATGCCTCTTGGAGATGTTGGGAGTGAGTGTTTCTGATGCTCACATGTTCTCCGCCCGGTCTTTGCTCTCGTTCGTTGTTGGGAGTCGTTAGATAAACACGTAACCTCCGTACTGTATTTTACAGGGCACCTTGCACACACACACACACACTCACTCACACTCACACCATCACACACACACACCATTACACACACACACCATCACACACACACACCATCACACACACACACCATCACACACACATACACGCACACACACACACCATCACACACACGCAAACACACACATACACACACACACACAAACACACTATCACACACACGCACACGCGCACACACGTACGCACGCATGTACGCCCACCACACACACACATACGCACGTGCGCGCGCGCACGCTCACACATGTGCGCGCGCGCACGCTCACACACGTGCGCGAGCGCACTTTCACGTGACACCTGAAAACATCGAAATTTAAGCAGTTTATATTTTTAGTAAATGATTTACTTTATGTGTTTCGCGGCGAAGCAACGGCATATACATTTACTGTTTCTAAAACTTTTTAACTGAAACTGTTTAGCCATAGGAATAATGAAATAATATAATAATAATAATAATAATAGTAATAATAATAATAATAATAATAATAACAATAATAATAACAATAATAATAATGTAATAACAATAGCAATAATAATATTAACAACAACAATAATGATAATAATGGCCGCAATAAATGTTGGCCCGCGCACAGGTCAACAGACATTGTCAGGAAATGTAGAAGTAGGTCAAAACTGTGCTCTGACGAAATTCAGTGGATTAAAAGTCCCCGACCGATTGCTTTCTTCATTTCCAGACCATAAAGGGTTAACTCACTCTGCCCGCGACACACCACAGCAAGATATGGCTTGACCACGATAGTTCAAGGGTGGTGGCAGAAGTAGCTTGGCGCCTATAGGCGCCAAGCTATTCTGCCACTGTCCTTGAAGTATCATGGTCGATCTGCCTCCTGAACTGTAATGCAGTCCTCAGAGGATAACTCCAAAATGTGTGTTTTTCGTACATCGGGCACAGTGAGTTAATAGTTCATAATTCTCCCCTTTGTCACGGTTCTTTATATGTCTTCACATAATACTGGACAAGAAGACTACTGCACAAAAAGACTAACTTCCCTTTCGAAGTTTGAAGTCTAAAGTTTGAATTTGTCACATGTAATACTTTCCCGGTGTGTACAAGGAGCAGCAGGAAACAACGCTGTTAAGTGTTACTCAACTCAGTCATGGATTGTGAAGATAAGGGTACATAAGTCTTTGCTGAGGGAAGACAAACATTGAGGATCCGTTATATTGGCGAATCATTAGCAATCAAAGCCTGCTCCGGAAAAGGTCGCTTTAAGCAACGCGTGTGTGTATTTGCTTGTGTGCGAACGTGCATGTAAACAATGAAACAAAAATACTTTTTTTAAAAAGAAAAATTAAATGACAACATAATACCGTAAGGATTCATTGAATGAAACGAAACGAAGTGTGGTAGGAAAACCATTTTTCGTGTAAGTAACGGAGAGCAGAACAGAACATAAAAAAGAAAGAAAAGACGTCATTCTGTGATGTTCTATTCTGTTCTACATTGTTCTCGCTTTGTTTTCTTTCCATCTGATGACGAAACTTATAAGCGAAACGTGTTTCCTTTCCTCTCCTGACAAAAGGTTTACCTATAACACATCATAGATAGGGGTTTTCACAATAAAAAGAAGTAAAAAACAATTGTTAACAAAATCAATGCACACTGCCAAAAACAGAAATGCAAAATATTTGCAATCTTCGGAAACACTTTAATTCGCATTCCTTTCGCTCGTCAGTATACATGGGCTCGATCTTTCTGCCTCCTCTCTCCCCACCTTTCGTCAAGCCCCACCCCCACTTCCCTTCTCCTCCCTCTTGATCTACTCGTTTATCCGATACGCTTAGGGGCGTCCCACACATAGATGTACAGCGTCTTCGGCGTACAGGCATCACCCTACTCAAAGTCAGTTGCACGAGTGGGTTTGAATCCCGAGCAAGGCACTGAGCAAGGTGCTCGTTTACAGGGGCCACGGAGTTGCACGAGTGAGCGTAATCCTGCGCCAGCCACTAAGCAAGGTGCTCCTACACCGCCACAACACTAACCCCGCTACAGCGGAGCACTCATGCAACACACAAAAGGACCTTTACAAAAGCACCAGGTTTAGTGGATTGCGAGGATTTACAGGCCACTTACGCAGCTTACTTAGGCTTGATCCAATACAAACCAAGGGGAATCACTCAGCGCTGGACAGACAAACAGTTAGATCCCCTGCCCCCGCCTATCAGGCACCCAATCGCCAGCCCACAGAGAAATACGCAGGTATAGAATAAGACGATCATTTGCATTCTCGAAAAGAATGCATCAGGTCTCTTATATAACCCATGTCTTTCTCCGGAACTTAGGAAGTAGGCAGGAGAAACATACATACACAAACACGAAGGTGCACTACTATATGTGGTCGGGTAAATACCCTGATTTCCCACAGTAGATGCACAGAACATTACACAACAATGTAACGATATAACGATACAAATTTGCCTCGAGTTATGCCAGCGCTAGCCGCCTCACCTATCTGGTTTGTGAGCTGATCCAATACGCACACGAGGGGCATTCGATATGTATCTGGGTACTCTTCGTGTAAGGGAGTATAGGGTCTTCAACTGTAATGACTTAACCCATTCAGCCCTGACGCACTACAGCAAGGGATGGATCGACCATGATACTTCAAAGGCGGTGCCAGATTAGCTTGGCGCCTGTCGGCGCCAAGCTAATCTGGCACTGCCCTTGAATTATCATGGTGGATCCATCTCCTGCAACTGGTGCATAGTCATTAGATGGCGTCTTCAAAAATTGGGAAATACGGCCGTCGGGCTGAATGAGTTAATAAACATCACGATTACATTACATTACCGTGCAACATTTTTATATACCTGCGACATGCGCTTGTTTAGCAAGGGTGACGTCATCACAATGACGTTAATTGGAAAGAGGGTAGCGTCAGATACTCTTGGAGTAATTTAATAGCCATCGTTAACAACCGTTACTGGACACATCCAATGAAAGCATCTCTGGCATTACACAATTTTGCATTCAAAGGAACCAATCTAGCCATGAGTATGCGCGGTTCTTTGGTTCAAAAAGAATATTACAAACTTGGCCAAAAAAACACACAAGGTCAGAACGGGACTTTATGTAATCTCACCACTTGGGTTACTGTGTTCAGATGGGTGTAAGGAACTGCTGACTGGCACATGCAACACGTTTATCCAATGAAGCTCTACCCGTTCCAGTAAGCAAAGGTCCTCAGGCCCACGACGGCACAGTGAGCCCGCGCACGGCTGTGCGCGGGCGAACTGCGGCCGTCGTGGGCCCGAAGACGTTTCGCTTCTGGGTTTAGGAGCAAGCTGCATGCAACGAAGACGACTATGTTTTTCCACGACACTTCTAGCGTACACCCATATCGTGAGATGACGTAATTCCTGGCAGACAACAGCCTTTCAAGATATATTTCGCCCTTAATCTACCCATGTTTTATAGCTGGTCACTTTTGGTTTTTGAAAGAAAGTTAGATATGCACGGACTTATAGACCGCTAAAGTTGTCCACGGCGGAGCGTTCATGGGGGCTATTTTCACCATAACTGATATCACGGTTGCTGGAGCGTTCGTCGTACGCTTTTGACGGTTGAGCAAGAGGGCAACATTTCAACAGAACGTGCTCTAAAAGATGACATCACACGTTTGGGCTAAACCTCAACAGTGGAGAGCATCCAGAAACTTACCAGAATGCCGCCCCACGCACATACGGGCACAAACCGGAAGTTCTCAAGATCTGACAGGAAATAAAATATTAACACATGGAAACACTTACTTTAGATTTTGAACTAAATAAAACATATTATGTACATACACACACTAAACGTGTGCAGATCTTACAGAAAAGGGAATATCATGACACACGGCCGGAAACACGGATTCTATACTGAGGAGCAAAAGAAATGCAACATTTTTGGAAACATCGCACTTCTTTTGCTCGTCAGTAAGATTGTGAAGTGAAATGCTATATACGAAACGTGTGATGGTCTGTGATTTCGGACCTTACGGCTCTAGTCACAAACCAACACGCCGCATACCGCATATCCGTCTACTAATCCACAATCTCTTAAGACAACAGTGATGAAACCCCTATCCCTTCAACCTGCAACAGACGTAGAGTTTCATGAACTGACACGTGTCGAAACAGTGGTCATGACAATCTATAAGCCCTTGCTGACAGATTGCGAACCATTTAAGTCTGCGGACAAAGGACGTTACGAGGTTGATTGTCAGTGCTCGATACCACGAATAATGGAACCTGATCAAGAGTTACAAGGTCGCGGCCAAATTTAACGCATTCGCGGCCAGCCACATCCGGATGCGCGGCATAAGCATCAAATCTGGGTGCCGCTGGCCGCGAATGAGTTACGAGTCAAACAGCAACAAAGAGGATGATGGCCGGTAAAACTGAAAATAATGAAAGCGAACTGCTCCAGGGCGGGCCTCCATTACTAATATTCGCCCTACAACGGGCTCTCAATGTTGTCTGGTTTACGTACAAAGGAGAAGAAAAGCAGAACAGGCTTTCGTTTTAAGACATTTAAACTTCAAAACAGGTATGACATTATATTATATTGAGCAACATGTTGCTTGATATAGTGCCGGTGACAGGCAGATGCGATTACGACACCCTAATCATAATTTCCGAGTCGTCAGAGGATGACATTTTGATTCGGGTCAAGTAATCACATCTGTCTGTTATCGGTACTATATCAAGCAAAATGTTGCTCAATATAATTTAAGTACCCAGTCCAAAACAAAACTGTGCCTCGAGTCATTTATTTTGCGGTTGATTGCAGTGTTCAGACAAAACAAACAAACGCATGAATGGCAGATGACTGCAAATCACTGTCGACTTAGCGCGTAGACTGCGTCAGTGCTTTGTGTAAGCGTGCTTATAATCGTGAGTAATGTCTACTTGTTACTAGGTCACGCATAATGGCGGAATATTCCAACAGGTTTGTTTATTTAGTTCTATTCTCGGGTTGTCGATATCGCCACTTTCACTAGTCCAGCGACTTGTACGTTTGCTGGCGTCTGTTCTCCGTTCGTGTGTGTATCGGACATTCATTTCGAGTATTCGTACACCCTAAGAAGTATTTCATTACTACTCATAAGGATCAGCTTGGTAATATTGCAGTATGAGCATATTTCGCGTTTGCGTTTTGAAAAATGCAAGTATCTAGATTGAATCTTCTTGGCGCGCAAGGGATTTGGGAAAAAAAAGTATATCACTCAAATTCATGCATATTAATTTGCTTGATAAACAATATATCAATACATGTGTCAAAGAAGGAAAAACGTTATGGAGTGGGTACATAGTTGTCTGAAATTATTGTACGACACGTCTAAGAGCGTTCATCAAGAAAGTATTGAGAACTATTAACTATCTTTAGTCTGGAGTAGGTCGCTTTAATGAAACTGCAATGTGTGTACTAGGGTGAGCCCCGCATTATTAAAACTCTTACGCGCACGGCGCACAACCTTCAAGCTCACGCAGTCGAATTTTGTAGCCCTCTAATTAGGGCACAAAGGCGAATAAGTTCGCCTAGTACCACACAGCCCCTTTCTCATAGTATTTCTTGTATTTTTCCTACGAAACCAGTGTCAAGATGTTTATCAACCTAGTAAGGAGTCATATCCTGGGGGTAATTGGTTAGAGAGACATGCTTCCGGTGGCGATGAGTGATACTTGGGAAATGCAAAACTAAATGTTTCTTGTATTTAGTATGCTAAATGTCCCCTATGTAGCTCTGTGCCTTTCATGTATTTTCGGAGGAGGGTGAATGGAACCAGTTCAGCTTTAGTAGAAGAAGTACATTATAGCTGGAAGGGTCCAGAAAGCAGTATTGGGAAATGGAATTTTGAGTGTTAATAGCTCACGCCTGCTCCACAGATTTTGCCGTGCGTTTAGTAGGGGGTGTGCTGCTGTGCGTTTCATAGAGGCAAGTTTCTTCAGACTGCGTGCGTCAAAGAGTTAAATTAAAGGAAAACTTGCCAACAAGCCCTGAAAGCTCAGCTGTGTGCATGCATTATTAAAGGTCAAAATACTATCGGATCATAAAAAGTCAACCGTTCCATTTATAATTTACAATGTCATGGTGTCATACCATCACCAGGGACACGATGAATATATACTGATCAATAAAAGAAACGCGAATTTTTCACCATAATGCTTTTTCTTCGTAAATATGCTTTAATCTGGGTTATTTTGACCTCATTTATTAGAAAATGTTATGAAGAGTGTGTTATGTCGTGTGCAAATAGAATGTTTAGTCTTAAAAATCTCACATCGATGACTTATGACGTCATCAGTGACACTACCATCACACGATATTGAACAAAGTGAAATGGAGAGCATCTGCACAGCTGAGAGCCAACCAATGTGCAGTGTCACTAGGGTCCGTGCGCATAAAAATCCAGCCGGTTTGGTCTTGACCTACTTTTCGTTTGTCAAAGGTACCTAAATAATCAACTTAACCTACAAACATGAAAATACAAAAGTTCTTTATTTTTAGGTTGCGGCCATATTTACTGATAAATGGATATGGGTGTGTTTTTATCTCAGTGTCAGTCACTGGAGCATAAAAAATGGTTTGAAAGTAATTCACATTAAATCAAATAAGGTTTATTAAGAAAATGATGTGCACCGAAAGTTCTGGTTCTCTAATAAATTTGTCGAGTCAAATTTGGTTTGAGGCAGTTAATAACATCATAAGCAATCCACACAACTTGTGTGTTAAAATATATCACAGGAAACGTGCTTCACAGAGTTTGTCCAGTTTTGCTTATTTTCACCACTAATGAAACCCTGTGTCCTCCAAGGTAGCCATGGGCGATAACTTATCCAATTTTTGTGTGAAGGTAGCTCAGACAGTAGGCTGAACATCTGAAGTAAGCAACAAATAAAATTTTCTTGTTTTGCTATCAGGGTGGCTCTTTGTTTGCGGGTACAATTACAGACACTTTCGCGTTTTTAATGGAAGTCAGTATATATAACACGTAGTGTCCCTGACATCACAATTAAAACGTGTCATTGAGCGTGTTCGCCCGTTAGCTTTAAAAGGGGAAATAACAATCTGTGTGATGGGGGGGCTTGCAAAAATATCATTAAGTGTCACTTCACTCCCTTGTCATACATGTTTTCGCAAGAGGTGTAAACACGCCTTATGCCAAGTAATCGATGACTATCACATTTCCCAGGGAAATTCTGTAGTCGCTTATTTCACCCATTTATCCCCGACGCACTACAGCAGGAGATGGATCGACCATGATAATTCAAGGGTAGTGCCAGATTAGCTTGGCGCCTTCACTGGCGCCAAGCTAATTTGGCATTACCCTTGAATTATCATAGTCGAAGCATTCTCTACAGCCGGTGCACAATCAATAGGTGCCGGACACTTCCAAACGTTGTGAAAAGTGGCCTTGGGACTCAATGGGAATCAGCGTTAGACGTGCAAGTTTGAGATAAGCCGAGTTGGAAAGAAGCCGAGTTGGAAAACTGAAAGAAGGGGCGGGTCAGGGGCGGATCTGGGGGGGGGGGAGCGGTTCCAGGAGTCCTCCCTCCAAAAAAAAAATAATAATAAAAAAAAAATAAAAAAATAATAATAATAAAAAAATTCTTGAAAATGCTATAACAAAGTCCCTTTTTGGGGTGGTTGGACCCCGCCCCCCTAGTGCCCCCGTTTAATATTTTGTCGAGTAATGGGTAGACCATCGTAACCGATGATGTCGTCATTGTGCATGACTTCTATTTGTGGGTGCGGGCGGGCTGGCCAAGCCAATCCTGGAGCCACACCTGCGAGGGCAATGGGGGCACTGGAACGTAGCTGTGGGGAGAGTCGACGCTGTAGAGTGGTGAGAGTTTTAACACACACGCCACACAAGCGCCTTCTCTCTTTCCACCCCCCATCCCCACCCCCCAACCCCCAACCCCACCCTCCAACCCCCAACCCCACCCCCACCCCCGCTTTTTGATTTTCGGCCATTTCGATTTTTCGGCCACTGGAGGCAAGGTCTAGCGTCGGGGAGGCCTTTGTTTATGAGGTTGATGGCCCCAAACAAAACGTTTCCGGTCGCTATTAACACATTCAGCCCCAGGACCGAAATCCCCAAATTTTGAAGTTGCCCTCTGAAGGACTATATTACAATTGTAGAGACAGATCGAACATGATAGTTCAAGGGTGGTGCCAGAATAGCTTGGCGCCCAGGCGCCAAGCTATTCTGGCACCACCCTTGAACTATCATGCTCGATCCATGTCTTGCAGTGGTGTGTCGGGGCTGAATGAGATGACGGTCACTGAAAGCAGCACGATGCTAAAGGGTCACTACTGAATCCGCAAAACAGATCGCTCTTAAAGTTATCTTTTGCTTGTGAGACCAGAGCCATTAACTCATTCGCGGCCAGCCGCATCCGGATGCGCTGGCATAAGCCGCGCATCCGGCCGGATGCGTCTGGCCGCGAAAGAGCTAAACAATCGGTGACGCTGGCGTTTACATACACAACCTTGAAAAAAAGTCATGTAACTAGTACATGTAATACACTAGATGTGTCCTCAGTGTCCTAGGACAGGTGACTTCGCTTTTTGGTCCACTGTTAAACTGTTATGTGTTTTATTGGAATGCTTGTACAACCTTTGATGCACACAGCGTTAACACACACAAATATTACAACACAGGAGAAATTACTGAACGTGGAAATAAGTGCAATGTCAGGGAGTGTTTCGTCAAAGTGTTGTTGGGGTTTTTGTTGTTGTTGGGTTGTTGTTGTTTTTGTTGTTTGTTTGTTTTTTGTGTTCATTTTTCAGTTCGTGAAGTGCCCTTCCAAACATCTAACGGGGGCCTGTTAAATATCTCTTATCGCAAATAATTGTCACTTGATCAAAGCAAGATTCATTGTTTGATTGACTGACTGACTGAACTGATTGACTGAACTGATTGATTGATTGACGATTGATTGATTGATCGATCGATCGATCGATCGAACGACCGACCGATCGACCGGTCGGTCGGTTGGTCGGTCGGTCGATCGATCGATCGATTGATTGATTAAGGATTGAGTAATTGATTGATTCAGGGTATTACGCCCGTGGCATTGGAGTGATAATGAACGACCCTAAAAAAACGGGTTATGGGGGACAGAGACAGCTATTTCTTATGGAGTACGACCTGAATACTGATAAATTCAGGCGCATTGAAACTGTGCCACTTTGATTTACTCTTAACGGGACCTTTCAAATGACATGCTGTATTGTCTTCTTTCAGTCCCTCTACACTTTTTCTCATTGGCCTGCCTCTATTCAACATTTTTCGCTGGTCGCCCGTTCTCAAGGCAACTGGAGTCTTCTTGACACATGTTACCAAGGTAACATATGATAAGTAGTAGACTCACTTAGTATTACATGTTACGATGACAACATTACTGTGACTCGCTGAACAAGCGTTTTCCCCCCAAATACTGGCCAATCACATTTCTCGGAGAAAAAAAAAATTCCTTCATCTTCATTCAGTTAAACCTCTTTAAAAAAAAAAAAAAAAAAAAGGCCAATAAATAAATAATATAGGGGGTTACACAGCAAAACGAACTATAATAATATTATGTAGGTGTCATTTGATACCGTTGGTGCCAGTTTCATACACAAGATGAGGATTTCATCCCAAAACCTACCGTATTTTGTTGAGCTCACATGCGTTTTTCTTTTAGAAACATTCAGAGTTGTTCCTGTTTTTAAGCGTAGCGGCCTTCTGATTCATCTCACTCCACCTTAAAACTTTTATCCCCAAGGTCCTATTTCTCAAATTTTGGAGGTGTTGCCTAACGACAATGTACCAGTTGTAGGAGATGGATTGATCATGATAATTCAAGGGCCGTAGTGCCAGACTGCTGAGCTTGGCGCCTTCAGGCCCCAAGCTTATCTGGCACTACCCTTGAATTATCATGATCAATCTATCTCCTGTTGCAGGGTCCTGGGACTAAAAGGGTTTACTGTGTGTGTTGCTAGTGACAAACTGAACAACGAGGTTAGAGCGAAGTAATGGCAGGTAGCCAGCTTGCACCGTAAGCAAAACAATAACGTGACATATCATCACACAAAACAGAACATTACATAATATAACATAAGGTAACGTAACGTAACAAAAATATAGAACAAACATAACATAACATAACATTACATTACATAATATAACCTAACAAACATAACATAAGATAACAAACACAATGTAACTTAACATAAACATAATAGAACATAACATAAGATAACATAACAAACAATAACATAACATAACATACGATAACATAACAAAACATAACATAGCATAACATAACATAACATAACATAACAGGAGTTCTCCCCGTTAAAAAAAAAAAATCAATTTAGAACGGAAAACACATTCGTCTATTAAATCTGAGAAAACAGGTCGGTCCCCTTTTGTCATTCAAAATTATGATTTGTTCTAGCTGGATTAAAAAATTTTTTTCATTATTTTTTACGCCATCGACCATTACTTAGTCGTTTTCGTGGTCAGGACTAGATTTTAGTGGAGAAATGTGTGCCGGTCTCTGATTTTGGACAAAATCAAAGTACAGCACAGTTACAAGAAGAGCGCCGGGAAGAAAACAGACACGAACTAGACCCTGTCAGCATCAGGCCACGACAAGTGTTTTCCAGGCCGTCCGGCACCGAATCCAAGGATCGATAAGCTATATATTGGCCCACTCTTCAGACAGACCCAAACACCCATGGCTTTGTGTGCTGGTCTGTGATTTTGGACCTTACGGACGTAGGCCGTAAGGTCCAAAATCACAGGCCAGCACGTCATTGATTTCAGCGTTCGAATGGCTGCCTGCCTGGCTGGACTTTTTTGTATATTATTTCATTATTATTTTAATAACTTTTTTTTGTGCCCTCTGCAGTAACACAGTGGCATGTCTTGGCTAACCCTGAAACTGAAAACAATCGTTATAGTGAGCTCTCCGCTAAGCCCTCCCCCCCCACCCCCCACCCCCCCCCCCCACACACACACACACACACACACCTCCACCCCTTACCAACTCCCTCCGCAGCCCCCCTTTATTTGTTGAGTAATGTGTTTCCTCATTGGCGGTGAAAAGTCTTGACTCATTCAGCCCGACGCACCGTGCGTATTTCCCAAATTTTGGAGGCGTCATCTAACGACTATGCACCTGTTGCAGGAGATGCCGGGATTCGACCATGCTAATTCAAGGGCAGTGCCAGATTAGCTTGGTGCCGACAGGCGCCAAGCTAATATGGCACTACCCTTGAATTATCATGGCCGACCCATAGTCCCCAACCCGGCAGCAAACAAACAACAACAACGACAGCAGCAGCCGCATCACCAACAACTTGACAAAGCAAAGTGATCCGCCTCTTGCAGACTGATATTCTAAAACTGCTATTGGATAAGGAAGCCTGAGCTTTGGGTCGGTTTCAGAGTGTAGGCTAATATAACATCAGCTGACTTAGTTATTGCTTACCGAATATCGCACTACTCAGCATTCCTTCCGAATTCGTTTAAATCATTCAATCGTCTAGGTAAGCCTACATACAGGTCACGTATTCACCGTCTAGCCGGCACAACAAAAAAAAAAACCAAAAAAAACCCAAACAAACAATGGCTTTGTGCCCTTGCCTGTAAACAAACTATTTTTGCGCCCGCACGACTGACTTCAGGCGTAAAATTGGGTCACCCTTTTGAATCCCCAGCTATTTTTAGCGCCGCGGGGATTCTAGATACTTCCTCAAGGACGCCCGCGCTGAGCGTAATGACGTAAGGCGGGGGACGCGCGACTTTGAAAGAGCCGGATAAATATTCAGTAAAGATTTTGACGGACGCGTTATTGTTGTGGGCTCGTGCTGACTGTCACGTAGACGGTGCACACTAACTGGCCTACAAAAAATGAAATGAACTCGTAGTCTGTCAGTTGATCTTTAATATGTCAATCGGTCAGCAATTGTGTTTGACAGTGTGTGTGTGTGTGTGTGTGTGTGTGTGTGTGTGTGTGTGTGTGTGTGTGTGTGTGTGTGTGTGTGTGTGTGTGTGTGTGTGTTTTCGCCACGACCAAATTACAAAAGGCCATCTAGCCAGACGCCGGCCGCTGTTGGCCCGATGGCCTTTTGCCCATTGGGGAAAGGTCTGATCGAGGCAAGAGTGTGACGGCTCCCTGTTCCACTGACAACCATTCGGGGTCTTTCAGCCGCCGGATTAAAACCGATGATATTCGATGCCGGTTTACCGGACGTTGAGAAAGCATTTTTTACATTTCTTCAAATTATTTTACCCCCCCCCCCCCCCCCGCACCCCCCTACCCGCCCCTTCCCCCGTTGTTTGATGTTTGATATTTTGGCGAATAGTGATGTGAGAGTTTTAACACGCGCCTCCCCCCCCCCCCCGCCCCTCTCCCCCCCCCCCCTTCGCCTCCCCCCTCCCTCCCTCCCCCCCCCCCCCCCTAACCCGCTTTTCGATTTTTCGGCCCGTTGAAGCAAGGTCTAGCGTCGGGGACGCCTTTTGTATCAGGTTGAAGGTCCCAAACAAAAACTGAGTTGGACCCCCCCCCCCCCTCCCCCCGACATAACTGATCCGCCCCTGGAAAGTCAAGTTATCGTGTCGATCCGATGGGACTGCCTGGTGAATCAGCACTCTTCCCAGTACTCAACGGCCATATGGTCTTCAATCTTGTCAGTGTTGTTGTCTGCGCAATCCTGGACAGTATTTCTGGTTTTGATCCCTCATCTGTCACAATGGCTCCTAAGTATTTGAATTTATTAACGGTTTCCAGTTTTTGGCTTCCAATCATGATGTCAGTGCCAATGCCCCTGGTGTTATTGGTCATCAGTTTGGTCTTCTCTGCACTGATTTCCATCCCGTACGCAATGGCTGTACTGTCCAGCTTTTCCACCAGCTCAGCTAGTTCCTTCTCTGTTCCAGCAAGGCCATCAATGTCGTCCACAAAGCGCAAGTTCGTGATTGTTCTGCCTCCAATACTGACAGATCCTTCATGATCTTTTAGAGCGTCTGTCATGATTCTTTTCAGGAAGATGTTGAAAAGAGTAGGTGAGAGCAAGCACCCTTGTCTGACTCCAACTGTAGTCCTAAACCAGTTTCCTATTTTGCCGTTGATGCAGACTGCGCTAGTGGCCTTGTTGTGAAGGTTTGCTACGACTTTGATCAGGTTGGCATTAATGTTGTATAGCTTCATTGTAGACCAAAGGGCTGCATGCCACACCCTGTCAAATGCTTTCTTAAAATCCACAAAGACATGATAGAGATCCTGCTGATGCTGGAGGTACCTCTCACATAGAACTCTCAGGTTGAAGATCTGCTCAGTTGTGCTGCGCCCTGGTCTGAAGCCTGCCTGTTCCTCAGCTATGATTTCCTCTGCCTGTGGCTTCAGCCTGTTCAGCAGGACCTTTAACATGACTTTGCTTGGGTGGCATATAAGACTGATCGTGCGATAATTCTGGCATTGATGTAAGCTGCCTTTTTTGGGGAGAGTTATTATAAGTGATTAAGTCCATGGTGTGGGCCAATCCCCTGACTGCCAGATCTTATTGCAGATTGTTAGTAAGGCGCTTATCATGTCTTCTCCCCCTTCTTGGACTAGCTCTGCAGGGATGTTGTCTGCTCCTGCTGCCTTCCCTTTTTTCAGCGACTTCACTGCAGCCTCTACTTCTTCTCGGAGGATGGGATAGTTGCCATTGTTGGTCACGGGTGGGTTGACAAGTATGCCTGGGTCCCATGTAGCTCGGTGGTTGTACAAATCTGAGCAGTACTCTGTCCATCTGTTCAGTAAGTCTTGGTCTTCCGTAAGACAGTTCCCTTCCCTATCTTGAATGATAGAGGAGCGTCCTTGTTTTTCACTGGTCAGGTCTTTCACCAGCTGGTATGCTTTTTTGCTATTATTTTTGTTCAGATTTACTTCTATGTATTCACCTTCGGACAAGTCCATAACATATTTTGCACTAAGGTAAAAAAAAAAAATTCTCAAGTTTGAAAGTTGCACTATGAAAACAAAATTACAGTTCAGTACTTTTCAAGAGACAGATCGGCCGTGGTAGTTCAAGGGTGGTGCTATAATAGCGTGGCGCCTGGGCGCCAAGCTATTCTGACACCACCCTTAAGTACAACGTCGATTCATCTTCCGAGTCACTTGTACTTAGACGTCTGCTTGAGTGTCGTTCTTTTAAGATTGCAGGAACAGAGTGTTTGCTTTCTCTTCTCCCACACTTTACATCATTCCACTTTGTAAAAACATAGTAGAAAAATACATTAACTGCAATATCCCAAACTGAAACCGCAGCATGCATGTAATGACATGTCAACAACAGCCACTGACATGCAAAAAACTTTAGTACGGGCACTCCGCCAGCGGCACCTGAGATCTTCTGGTTAGTTTGCCAGCTTACATCACAGCCCCACTTTGTGTAACCTCTCTTAACACTCTCCAACTGAGCTATCACAGTGTATGTGCCGAGGTAATTTTGGCGGGTTCCTATCGCTAGCACTACGTATCCGTTACCTCCAGAGATGGAGAGGGGGGGGGGATCCCAAGTTTTGCCTTGGGACATTTCTATTTTACTGTCGGACAAAGTGCAAACAGCACACAACACTGGCACGAGGCAAAGAACCTCATGATCCCCCGCAAATACAGGGGCTCATAAGGTTCTTTGCTTTTGGCTGGCCCTGTTCATATCCGTGTTTCTTTGATTGATGGTGTTGAATTTACCCTAATTTCAAAGACGTAATTATTGCATGGTTAACATGAGACAAACACTCCAAAATCTCAAAAAAAGAGGAAAGGTTACATAGCTTTTATTTGGTCGGGGGAGGCGGGGGGATGGAGTCCGCCGGAACCCCTCGAATCTGTTAGATCCGCCGCTGTATAACCACTCTCAAGTGCAACTGATTTATTATAGCCAATCAACTCTACATTGCACTCATTAAACCATAGGATTCATGACAAAATCAGTGTATCTTCGGTGCACTGATAAGATCCAGATTTATAAAGTGTGGATTCAGAGACTAATACTCTGTGCCAAGCATTGACGAATATTGGCAACAACCAACCCAATGCGCAAAAGGCCATAGGGCCGACGCCGGCCGCCGTTGGCCCACGCACGGCCCTGGTGCGTAGGTAGGAGAAATACTTTACACTGCTAGTCTTCTGCCACAAAACTAGGAGGATTCATAGTTATCCTTTCTATCGCCATTTTAACCCTTTGGCTGTCGGTAACGCTTTTCCGCCGTCAGATGGCTTTAGTCGCCGGCTCAGCGCTAAACCCATATAACTAACTTAGTAACTAACACGGTAACGCTTTTTGTCGCGATGATTCTTACAGGAATCATCGCGACTAAAACCGTTACCGACAGCCAAAGGAATCATCGCGACTAAAACCGTTACCGACAGCCAAAGGAATCATCACGACTAAAACCGTTACCGACAGCCAAAGGAATCATCGCGACTAAAACCGTTACCGACAGCCGCAAAGGAATCATCGTGACTAAAACTGTTACCGACAGCCAAAGGAATCATCGCGACTAAAACCGTTACCGGCAGCCAAAGGAATCATCGCGACTAAAACCGTTACCGGCAGCCAAAGGAATCATCGCGACAAAAAGCGTTGCCGGTAGCCAAAGGAATCATCGCGACTAAAACAGTTACCGACAGCCAAAGGAATCATCGTGACTAAAACCGTTACCGGCAGCCAAAGGAATCATCGCGACTAAAACCGTTACCGGCAGCCAAAGGAATCGTGACTAAAACCGTTACCGGCAGCCAAAGGAATCATCGTGACTAAAACCGTTACCGACAGCCAAAGGAATCATCGTGACTAAAACTGTTACCGACAGCCAAAGGAATCATCGTGACTAAAACCGTTACCGGCAGCCAAAGGAATCATCGCGACTAAAACCGTTACCGACAGCCAAAGGAATAATTGCGACTAAAACCTTTACCGGCAGCCAAAGGAATCATCGGGACAGAAAAGCGTTGCCGACAGCCAAAGGAATCATCGCGACTAAAACCGTTACTGACAGCCAAAGGAATCATCGCGACTAAAACCGTTACCGGCAGCCAAAGGAATCATCGTGACTAAAACCGTTACCGACAGCCAAAGGAATCATCGCGACTAAAACCGTTACCGGCAGCCAAAGGAATCATCGTGACTAAAACCGTTACCGACAGCCAAAGGAATCATCGTGACTAAAACCGTTACCGACAGCCAAAGGAATCATCGCGACAAAAAACGTTACCGGCAGCCAAAGGAATCATCGCGACTAAAACCGTTACTGACAGCCAAAGGAATCATCGCGACTAAAACCGTTACTGACAGCCAAAGGAATCATCGTGACTAAAACCGTTACCGGCAGCCAAAGGAATCATCGCGACTAAAACCGTTACTGACAGCCAAAGGAATCATCGCGACTAAAACCGTTACTGACAGCCAAAGGAATCATCGCGACTAAAACCGTTACCGGCAGCCAAAGGAATCATCGCGACTAAAACCGTTACTGACAGCCAAAGGAATCATCGCGACAAAAAACGTTACCGGCAGCCAAAGGAATCATCGTGACTAAAACCGTTACCGACAGCCAAAGGAATCATCGCGACTAAAACCGTTACTGACAGCCAAAGGAATCATCGCGACTAAAACCGTTACTGACAGCCAAAGGAATCATCGTGACTAAAACCGTTACCGGCAGCCAAAGGAATCATCGTGACTAAAACCGTTACCGGCAGCCAAAGGAATCATCGTGACTAAAACCGTTACCGACAGCCAAAGGAATCATCGCGACAAAAAACGTTACCGGCAGCCAAAGGAATCATCGCGACTAAAACCGTTACTGACAGCCAAAGGAATCATCGCGACTAAAACCGTTACTGACAGCCAAAGGAATCATCGTGACTAAAACCGTTACCGGCAGCCAAAGGAATCATCGTGACTAAAACCGTTACCGGCAGCCAAAGGAATCATCGTGACTAAAACCGTTACTGGCAGCCAAAGGAATCATCGTGACTAAAACCGTTACCCACAGCCAAAGGAATCATCGTGACTAAAACCGTTACCGGCAGCCAAAGGAATCATCGCGACAAAAAACGTTACCGGCAGCCAAAGGAATCATCGCGACTAAAACCGTTACTGACAGCCAAAGGAATCATCGCGACTAAAACCGTTACTGACAGCCAAAGGAATCATCGTGACTAAAACCGTTACCGACAGCCAAAGGAATCATCGCGACAAAAAACGTTACCGGCAGCCAAAGGAATCATCGCGACTAAAACCTTTACTGACAGCCAAAGGAATCATCGCGACTAAAACCGTTACTGACAGCCAAAGGAATCATCGTGACTAAAACCGTTACCGGCAGCCAAAGGAATCATCGCGACAAAAAACGTTACCGGCAGCCAAAGGAATCATCGCGACTAAAACCGTTACTGACAGCCAAAGGAATCATCGCGACTAAAACCTTTACTGACAGCCAAAGGAATCATCGCGACTAAAACCGTTACTGACAGCCAAAGGAATCATCGTGACTAAAACCGTTACCGGCAGCCAAAGGAATCATCGTGACTAAAACCGTTACCGGCAGCCAAAGGAATCATCGCGACTAAAACCGTTACTGACAGCCAAAGGAATCATCGCGACTAAAACCTTTACTGACAGCCAAAGGAATCATCGCGACTAAAACCGTTACTGACAGCCAAAGGAATCATCGTGACTAAAACCGTTACCGGCAGCCAAAGGAATCATCGCGACAAAAAACGTTACCGGCAGCCAAAGGAATCATCGTGACTAAAACCGTTACCGACAGCCAAAGGAATCATCGTGACAAAAAACGTTACCGGCAGCCAAAGGAATCATCGTGACTAAAACCGTTACCGACAGCCAAAGGAATCGTCGCGACTAAAACCGTTACCGACAGCCAAAGGAATCATCGCGACTAAAAACCGCGTTATACCGACGACAGCCAAAGGAATCATCGCGACTAAAACCGTTACCGACAGCCAAAGGAATCATCGCGACTAAAACCATTACTGACAGCCAAAGGAATCATCGCGACTAAAACCGTTACCGACAGCCAAAGGAATCATCGCGACTAAAACCGTTACTGACAGCCAAAGGAATCATCGCGACTAAAACCTTTACTGACAGTCAAAGGAATCATCGCGACTAAAACCGTTACTGACAGCCAAAGGAATCATCGTGACTAAAACCGTTACCGGCAGCCAAAGGAATCATCGCGACAAAAAACGTTACCGGCAGCCAAAGGAATCATCGCGACTAAAACCGTTACTGACAGCCAAAGGAATCATCGTGACTAAAACCGTTACCGACAGCCAAAGGAATCATCGTGACTAAAACCGTTACTGACAGCCAAAGGAATCATCGTGACTAAAACCGTTACCGACAGCCAAAGGAATCATCGCGACTAAAACCATTACTGACAGCCAAAGGAATCATCGCGACTAAAACCGTTACCGACAGCCAAAGGAATCATCGCGACTAAAACCGTTACCGACAGCCAAAGGAATCATCGCGACTAAAACCATTACTGACAGCCAAAGGAATCATCGCGACTAAAACCGTTACCGACAGCCAAAGGAATCATCGCGACTAAAACCGTTACTGACAGCCAAAGGAATCATCGCGACTAAAACCTTTACTGACAGCCAAAGGAATCATCGCGACTAAAACCGTTACTGACAGCCAAAGGAATCATCGTGACTAAAACCGTTACCGGCAGCCAAAGGAATCATCGCGACAAAAAACGTTACCGGCAGCCAAAGGAATCATCGCGACTAAAACCGTTACTGACAGCCAAAGGAATCATCGTGACTAAAACCGTTACCGACAGCCAAAGGAATCATCGTGACTAAAACCGTTACTGACAGCCAAAGGAATCATCGTGACTAAAACCGTTACCGACAGCCAAAGGAATCATCGCGACAAAAAACGTTACCGGCAGCCAAAGGAATCATCGCGACAAAAAGCGTTGCCGCTTTTTGTCGCGATGATTTCTTTGGCTGCCAAAGTGTTAACAAAGAAAGATGAAGGAAAGGACAGCTAGAAATCAAATAACCGTCAAGGATTTTCATAATTACAAAAAGGTGGGCTGCCACAATGGAGGTGACAGCTTGTATAGGATACTGATTAAAAACCATAGGGGCCTGACGAGTGGTGCTTTGACTAAATGCAATCTGCTGCGCCACCGGCGTGCTCGCGGCCACCGCGTAAATAGCTCAAGTCAGAATACAAGGGAGGAAACGAAGCGCACCCGCGAAATAAGCTGTGGCCGGAAGTATCCCGGACCTCTTTCTCAACATCTACATTTGAACGTTAACCCAGTAGAGTGCCATGAAAGACGTCTCTATGCACTGGGAAATACTTACCCAAAGCGATTACTGCGTGCAAGTCGCAAGTTCATGTGCTAATTTACATAAACCAATGAAAAAATGAGCATGAGGCTACATCTAAAACCCAACAAATCGGCGTCTGCTAAAAATAAAATGATGCTTGATTGTGCAAAACGCCTTGATACTAAACTATGAGTTTTGATCGGAGGACGAGGTTGATCATAGATTTGTAGCAAAATATCTACTGAGTTTGTTCAGTTTGAGGTTTTAGGCGGATGCTTTGAGGGTTGAAAACTGCTCTGGAATCACAGTGCTTCGCCGCTTTGCGTGCATTTCGTTTCGGCCTCCCTTGTATTCTGACTTGAGCTATTTACGCGCTGACCGCGCGCACGCGGTGGCGCAGCGGATTTGCATTTAGTCAAAGCACCACTCGTCAAACCCCTATGTTACAAACTGTCCATCTCTTTGCGTTCAAGTTCAGTTAACCCTTTTCATACTGATACACCAGTTGCTTGAAATAAATCTGACCGAAGCTATTCTGGCACCACACTTGAACTAAAACAGTTGATCTGATTATTTTCATAATATGTAGTCTTCATAGGACAATAAGCAAATTTTACAAAATCAACCTCAGGATGTAATGGGTTAATCTGCACATCTCGTCCGACCAAACATGTGAGAACGTGGTTTCAACGTATTCCACGAGCAAAAAGGTTAAAGCCCACTTCAAAAAGGACATTTCCGGCCTCTGATGTTTTGCCACCAACAAGGTGAAGGAAAGAGCATTGCCGGGAAACGAATGAGCTTCTTCGTGTCTAATTTGACCAAAGATACTACGTACACTAACAGTAGGATAACATGGGATCTTTGTTTTGACTTCAGGTTGCGAAAAAAAAAATCGCTATTTGGATTATAAAGAATTCTGGCGCAAATGGGATCAGTTAATCCCCCATTTTTTTTATCCTAATGCACTAATCAACATGTTTTAAACTAACGATGAATACAATTCTGAATTTATTTTTTTAATTTTTTTTTATACTTCAATTTACCATTACTACTAAAAGATGGAAATTTGTATCTTGACTTATTCTAACGCACAGGCTGACAAGATTGACCCTCTTGTGCATGAAGCCACCGTTACTGTAGTGAAACACTACTGGTGGCTGCATGCACAATGAGGGGTTAATCCGGTGGACTTCATCCTGCTACTGTAGGCTTCAGCCTGTAAGTCAATATAGGTAAACAGAATTTAAAAAAAAAAGGCTCAGTTTAGCCCGTTGAGTGCAGAGAAAATCACCACCCAACTGCAAGAGCGGGTATAGATCCTCATGAGCCCTCGCAGTTGCGGGGGCTCATGAGGATCTATGCCTCTTGCTGACACCACTTTGAGTCCATGTTCCTGGGAAGCTAGGACATATTTGGGAGTTGAATTAACACTAAAGCCGTGAATGCCAGACTGCCGAAACACAGTCCGCGTCAGCAGGCACTGACCGGGTTATGGTCTCCCCTGCCGGTAGCTGCGTAACGCGCAGGAACAACCGGCGGTATGAAACAGAACTTTTGAAATGCCAACAACCAAACACCACAACGCTGCCCGAGAGCAAATTAGTTGCAGCATGTTGCATGCACGTGTTAACGCCGGGTCAAGAGGCAGTCCAATGCCAGCCGCCAAGGATCTGACAGGAACACAGATTCTGAGGTGCATCTGCAACCGGTTGCGAGTCCTCAATGAAGACCAAGCAGTTTCTTTCCGTATGCAAGAGGCACTGCATAGATTTCCATGAGCCCCTGCATTCGCAGGGGCTCATGAGAATTCATGCCTCTTGCTGTTAGGTCGGCGTCGTCATTTTACATTAGTCTAGCTTACATTGGCTCGCGGGGTTTGATGACAGTTATGCGGGATTATTTCTTATCGTGAAAACTGTATACATGTGCATCTTTGCCGCTCAGACAAGGGCAGTTATTGGGGCGTGAAGACTATTTGTCAAGTTTCTTTAATGTCAGAGTACAATAAAGTCAATGCCTTTTGTCTGTACAAATCGCCCCCCCCCCCCCCCACACACACACACCCTTTGTCTTTTTTTCACATTTAACATCTTAAGCTGTGTTTCCATAATAGCGACACAACGACGATGCGGTACTATGAGGCGGCACGACTCTTCGTGTGTTTCCATATATAGTGGCGCGACCGGCGGAATCGCGCGCATGTTTACGTTATTTAGAATTGGTTAAAAGGATCACGTCTTCTGTGGGGCGACACAATTTGTTGTGTCGCTGTCGAGTGGCGTCTACGGAAACACTCATTCTTTTTTTTCAAGACTTATTATGTTCTCGATTTTTGTCCCTGTCGCGTCGCTATATGAAAACACGCCTTAGTCCATCATAGAACAGTCAAAATGTTTTTAACACGATGATTCCTATGGTCAAAATTTAGTCTGGGCCGGAGATGTCCTAGGAAGACCGTAAGCCTACAGCTGACAGCTTAGGACAGTTCATGGGTGGTGCCAGAATAGACTGGAACTAGAAAACACTATCATGATTGATTCACATATCCTGTTGTTATATCTCAGGGCTGAATGAGAAATTAGTATTTTAGAGATGACAGAAAGTTAAAATCTCTTGCATGTAACTCAAATTTAATTAACCCTTTGGCTGTAGGTAGCGCTTTTTGTCGAGGTGATTCCTACAGGAATTCGGGAGATGACTCGACAGAAAATCTATGTTGTTACTCGTAAAGGTCTGCCTCACTTTACCAACACTTCTGCTCATCACACCGGCGGAGAAAGTCATTTGGGATGTAAGCCAAGGACTGAGATTCTTGACACTAGCGCAAGACGGGTGTTGTCTGCCCTATTGTTCCGATGAAAATATCACCAGGTGGAGCCACAGAGTACAAAATTGCACATGCACACGACGCTGCATTTACGCAAACACCTACAACACTTACGACACACCGCCCGAGTCTTCCCACGCGGTTTGCCTTTCCGGTGTACGGCCGTAAGCTGCGTTATGGTCTATCCGCGATTTGGCGACGGTGTGCACTGGATGTGGAAGCCGAGGAGTTGCGCAGTGTTTGGCCCGCCATGTCTTTTTGAAAGGTGCTTTACTACGAGCAGACGAAGGTGCACAGATTTTTGTACATGTTATTTTTCTCAGAAGCTTCACGATTTTCGTAATAAAATGCAGTCTTCGATGTCAGTCTTTCAGAAGCTTCACGATATTCGTAATAAAATCCAGTCTTTCACGTCTTTTCAGAAGTTCAGTTCACGATTTTCTAATAAAATCCAGTACGCTTCCGCATCTTTTCACAAGTTTCACTTTCACGATTTTCGTAAATAAAATCCAGCCTTTCGTGTCTTTTCAGAAGCTAAACGGCTTTTGAAAAGACATGGAAGGCTGGATTTTATTACGAAAATTATTGTAGATCCTTCTGTGAAGACTGACACGGCAAGCTGTATATCACGAAAATCCTTGAAGATCCTTCTGATACTGAAATACACGGCAAATGTATCTATGTGCAGCACGACTCGAAAGGGTTAATGCAGCCCCCGTGCACTGTGTTGTTGCAACATAAGTGAAACTGCAGCGCAGGGACCATAAAGATAGGTTCTGTGTGCCGCAAGGAATTGAGTAATCTTGATCATCTACTCTTACCTGTTAAGTGTTGAAAACGCCGGGATGATGCAAGGTGTGTGTGTGGGTGTGTGTGTAAGTGGAGAGAGAGAGGAGGGAGGGGGCGGTGTTTGGGTGTGTGTGTGTGTATGCGTGCGTGCGTGCGCGCGCGTGAGAAAGAGAGAGAGGGATAGAGACTATCTGTATACCCGACATTTACGGTGTCGTTTAGTAATGTCCGCTGGGCAATGCAAATAAAACTATAAACGAGACAAAAGTGTTTGACACAACAATAATTATGCATAAGATTACCGTACATGGATTTATAGGGGTGGCCTCTCACTCTCTCTCTCTCTCTCTCTCTCTCTCTCTCTCTCTCTCTCTCTCTCTCTCTCTCTCTCTCTCTCTCTCTCTCTCTCTCTCTCTCTCACTGTGTGTGTGATGGTGTGTGTGTGTGTGTGTGTGTGTGTGTGTGTGTGTGATGGTGTGCCAGTGATGGTGTGTGAGTGTGTGTGATGGTGTGTGTGTGTGTGTGTGTGTGTGTGTGTGTGTGTGTGTGTGTGTGTGTGTGTGTGTGTGTGTGTGTGTGTGTGTGTGGCGTGTTTGTGTGTGTGCGTGTGTGGGCTTCTATGTGGGTGTGAGGTGTTACAGGGTATTGACAGAGAAGTGGAGGGTTTTTATTATTTGTATTAGGGAGAAAGGATTGGCGGATTGCGTGACGGAGTGACCTAGACAGCCCACAGCGGGTCAATAAATCCTGCTGCCCCTCTCAATACCAAGCCCAAATCCGATCCTCACTGTTGGATTGCAGACAGTAAACCGACCATGATACCTCAAGGGCACTTGAAGAATCGTCGTCGCCTGAGAAGCACCAACCTAAACAAATCAAGTTATCATTAAACCATCATTTGCATATCCGACGCGCCTGGCGGAGCCACAAAATATGCATGAGATTTTACAAAAATCTGTCATCATGATACTGCAAGTTTAAAACATGATGCAACCCTACTCGACGTGGAAAGTTTGGCTTTTTGGATTCTACTATTGGTGAGCCATGTTAGTCCAGTCGCTATGGAAATGTTTTGACGTGAATTTCGCATTTTGGAGTTATGTCAATGATGTCAATGTCACTCTAACAGTGAAATGGTCTGGGGCAGGGTGTGGGGGCCGTCAAAAAGAGATGTTTTACTACACCTCGAGTTAAAGTGCGTGTTTTCTCGGTTAGAGGGCATGTCACCAGACAGTTGATTAACCCATTCAGTCCTGACGCACTACAGCAGGAGATGGGTCGACCATGATAATTCAAGGGTAGTGCCAAATTAGCTTGGCGCCTGTCGGCGCCAAGCTAATCTGGCACTGCCCTTGAGTTATCATGGTCGATCGACCTCTTGCAGCTGGTGCATAGTCATTAGATGACGACTCCAAAATTTGGGAAATACGGCCGTCGGGCTGAATGAGTTGTTTTTTTTAAAAACTAAATTGTACTGATCTGAAACTTTGAACCTAACGACTTCTAGGTGTGTGATGATCAATTATTTTGGACATGGTGACTGTGTTAGGCAATTCAAATTTGGCCAGTCTAGACCTTCAGGTCTGGTGGAACACACCAAAATAATTAATTTCTCCCCTCTCCCCAATCCACCCACACCGGCAAACGCCTATACACATCGTGTCATCTTCATGACGATGTTGAGGAAAACGTGTGTATTGGCTCATACGTGTGTGTGTGCGTGCGTGCGTGCGTGTGCGTGTGTGCGTGCGTGTGCGTGCTTGTGTACGTGCTTGCGTGCTTGTGCTTGTGCCTCCCCCCCCCCCCCCCCCGCGACACACACACACCACTCTGACAGAGTGTGTGTGTGCCTGTGCGGCGCGCGCGCGTGTGTGCGTGCTTACGTATATATATGTGTGTGTGTGTGTGTGTGTGTGTGTGTGTGTGTGTGTGTGTGTGTGTGTGTGTGCGTGTACCGATGTGTGTGTGTATGCGTGGGTGCGTCAGTGCTTACGTACATGTGTGTGTGTGTGTTTGCGTGTACCGATGAGTGTGTGTGTGCGTGTGTGTGTGTGTGTGTGTGTGTGTGTGTGTGTGTGTGTGTGTGTGTGTGTGTGTGTGTGTGCTTGCGTGTGTGTATGTGCATAAGTACGTGCGTTCAAATATCCATGCAAGAGACGGCAAGTCCTGGCTGTGCTTGTCAAAAAGTTGTCACGTGAAACAATACACAATGCGAGTCGTCTAGTGCTGCCAAACATTCACAACTCCAGCTCAGACGGTGGGCGTGCAACAACACCGCAACGTAATAACACTATTTAACACACATCTGCCGACTGCCAAGCTAATCAGGCACTACCCTTGAACTGTCAAAGTCGATCCATCTTAAAATCGTGTCTGACCTAAACAAGTACGCGTCATACGAGGGTGACCGTGAAGTCGGTTCATCTGGCCTGCACATTGTTTTTAATCACCACGCGCCGAGGAATGGAATCTTTGCACAGAACAATGTTTTCTGGTTGGAAACACAGAGAAGGGAAGCGTCGCACCTACTCAAGGCTACAAGTCTAAAAGGTTTGGATTTAGAATCTGTTCCCACCAAGAAGGTGATTTCAAACACAAGACACCTAAAAAGGTATGAATAAATGTTGACCCCGCCACGGTTCGAATCTTCGAGGCGGCTCAGTACAAAGCTCTACCACCTGAACTACTCCCGTCTCCCTCGCTCAAGGTCAGTGGCGGTGTACAAAATGGTGTGGACTGAAAGGGGAGGTCACCCAACCTTCTCTTGACATTGTCGTGGCCAAGCAATACTCATTATCTGTACGTCGCATTTTCGCATTTTGTTTTTAAAGTATTCTACATTCGGCGTTTGGTAGCAGGGAATAAAAGTGACCGTTTGGAACGGTCCCTCAACAGCCCTTTGAAAATCGATTTTTCGGACAATTATGGGCCCAACTACCTTTTCTGAACGTCTTCCTACGCCACTGAAGCGCAGCTGAATAACTACAAGTTGTGTTCCTGCCATGAAAAGTTGTTCAGTGCGCCTCCTGTCTTTGCTCTGTTTAACTCATTCAACCCCAACACCGAAATCCCGATATGTTGCCATTGTCCTTTGAAAACAGCATTGCCTTGCAACACACAGATCGACCATGATAGTTCAAGGGTGATGCCAGAATAGCTTGGCGCCCATAGGCCCATCATGGTCGATCCTTATCTTACTGTGGTGTGTCTGGGGGTAGAAAGAGTTACGGTGACAAACGACATGCAAACACCGCACACACACACACCCAAAAATCTCCCCAACTTCCAGCACCCCACTAGACTCCACGCGCGGCACGGCCGTGCGCGGGCCAACTAAGGCCAACGCCGGCCACAAGGACTTATTGTTTGCTGTGCACCCGGCCCCTTAGCTTAGACCTGCGCTAACATCTAATCTGTACCCTTATTAAACGCAAAATGCGATCTTGGGGAAATCGACCTATTCATGGTGGCCCGGATGTCAAAGCAAAACCTTTTCCCCAGTTATTACTTTTTTTTTATAACGTTATCTAGACTATATATGTTTGCTGCAGACTTTCTTTGATGCAATGTGTGTTGTTGGTGGTGGTGATGGTGGTGCCGGGTGGTGCTGGTGGAGGTGGGGTTTAAAGCAGCGAAACATTTTCAACGTGTGTCATTCCTTTTCCTAGCAATACCTGCGGGAAGTTACGTATTTGGTACATTTTTAAAATCGGTTCAGCGAGGGGAAACTCTTTAACATTTTGGCCAGTCGTTGAGTGGGAGGCATGATGCAACTCGGACACTTGATTTTCCGTTGGGCAGAGCCTTTGAATCTGCGATGGCGATTACGACCAACTCTTCTAATCCGCAGACAACCTTCACCACCCCCTACCATCCGCACCCACCCATACACCCACCCCCAAGACACCCAACCTTTAACTTCCCGCCAAGACGTCAAGACACCTCACCTCCTTGTGAGACGTCGCCTGTTCGCGGGCCAATAAAGGCCGAGGTCAACATAGGGACCCTTTGCACTACTCCCTTCCCCTTACCCGTCAATACAGACCCCCCCCCCCCCCCCCATCGACACCCCAAAGACACCCTACCTTCGTCTGAGACGTCAACGGGTACACGTATGTATTGTGTTTCCTAGTACCTGTTCTAGACAGTAACTGAGGCCACCTGCAGAGATAAAAAAAAAAAAAAAAAAAAAAAAAGCTTACGCAAGCGTAAGTGCAGTCCTCTGCGACAAAGTTCAAGTTCCTATGCAGTCGTAGACACCACAGCGAGAGTTGATTCGGCCTTGACAGTTCAAGGGTAGTGTAGTGCCAGATTAGCTAGGCGCCTTTCCTGGCGCCAAGCTAATCTGGCACTACCCTTGAACTGTCAAGGCCGATTGTGTTTAGCTGGTCCACATTCTTATATAATTAACTGGCATGTCCAAATTTACGTTGGAAGGTCCTGGAAAATCAAAGAGGCACAGTTGAAGTGCGCCTGAACTGGTCAGTGTTCAGGTCGTATTCCATAGGCAATATCTATTCCTGTCCCCCATAACCAACCCGTTAAGGCCGTCCATTATCACTCCAGTGCCGCAGACGTTAAATCCCGAAATAAATAACAAACAACCAAATTAAACATATTATAATCTTTGTGTCAGTGTATGACAGGTTGAATCCCTCCATTTGAAAACATGACAAGAGCAAACAACATGTGACATAAATTATCATGAGCTCCTATGTCTACAGAAGCCTATAAGAATCACTGAGGGAGCTGGGTAGCAGAAAGAGCGTTGGACTCTCGTCCGGAAGGTCGTGGGTTCGTACCCATATAGCTGGGGTCCAACTTTGTTAGACTCTTATCGGTGTTCCGATTTTTTAAATCACCTTCGCGGTTGACACAAGACGTTAAGATTTAAACGTTACTTTATTTTAAAAAAAGAAAAATTAAATTTAAAAAAAAGAGAATTATTGTCTCTTGAGACGCAGGTGCATATTAGAATTACTTGCCCGTCGCAGGTGTAAGGAATTGGCCGAGAGATTGTACGTCGAGACCCAACAGTTGGATGTGAACTTTTTCTTAAACACAAGAGCAGAGATGACTTTGTGTAGTTCTGGGTTGCTTCTCTCTCCTTAACCCATTCAGCCCTGATGCACTACAGCAGGAGATGGGTCGACCATGATAATTCAAGGGTAGTGCCAGATTAGTTTGGCGCCTGTCGGCGCCAAGCTAATCTGGTACTACCCTTGAAATATCATGGTCGATCCATCTCCTGCAACAGGTGCATAGTCGTTAGATGACGCCTCCAAAATTTGAAAAAAATACGTGCGTCGGGCTGAATGAGTTAAGCTAATATAGCACAACCCTCGGACTATCGTGGTTGATCCAACTCCCGCTGTATACATGAAGTGTGCCAGGCTAACACAAGAGGGCATACCAGGATCACTCCTAATGGTCACACACGATACGGGCATGATGTGCTTTCTTCGTCCTAATAGGTATTTGCTGTAAATGTCAACAGCATTAGCCGTCCGGCGTACAGATAAACTGACAAGAATTTTCCCGTAAGCAAAAGGCCATCGGGCTGACGTCGGTCCCGGCCGAACCTCAAGCTCACTGGGATGAGCAACGAGTAAGCTACTGTATCGCTATCAAGGTCCTAATGTCCCTCGGTGTCCCTTTAATGATAGCCATCGCTGATGCCCTCAACTTAGTCGTGAGTCGTGACACACAGCTACTGCAGGATATGATCGAGCATGATAGTTCAAGGGTGGTGCTTGAACTGTCACGGTCAATATATCACACGAGCTTTTATTTAGTTTTCAGAGGACAACCCCCATTTTAGACCAATTTGACCGTATTATTTCATGTGAATCAATTATCACCTTCAACTACTATGGAAAATATGCAAAGACTACAGAGCAAGGGATAAGAAATTTCACTTGCAGAGGCTAGCCTACTGTTCTGTTTGGTTTACAAACACAATGTGAAAAAAGTCAATGAAAACGTATTAACCATTTGATCTTGACTGAAAAAAATGGCAAGGAAAATCAATGCATTTTGCTGTGAGTAATGGTGTAATTATAATTTTAAAATGCCGAAGAGAACAAAGTATATGCGCTAAAACACATTGTCATGAGCTAAAATAATTGGCTCAATGCATTTTATTTTATTTAGAGGTTATTCGTGTTTTATGCTTCGTAGTTCAAATACTAAACCACCGAAAATAACGCAGTTTACAGGGCTGGAAAGATAATTGGAAAAAAAGGTTAAGACAAAATACGACAAATGAACACCAGAAAAATATCCATCATAGCGGTATTTGCTGTTGAACGTAGAAATTTTTTTATGATGATTAGTGTATCAGATAAACTGTTTTCAGCACACGGAAAACGTCATCCCATTAACGTTAATGATAACTGTCATCTCACCAAACGTGCAATGGTTTTAATTTGATTATCTCCGCTTTAAGAAAGCCACAACCTGAATGTCCAACGCCCAAAAATAAGGTACCTATTTTTGTCCGCAATAACAGTAAGAGACTTTACAGGATGCTGTCTGGTACATTGTCCAGATGGCCCAACCCTCGTTGTTTTCTACCGGTACACATACCTGGAAAACCGCCTGGCATTAGCACTTCTGGCATTACCCATCTACAAGAGACATAGATCCTCATGAGCCCCCGCAATTGCGGGGGCTCATGAGGATCTATGCCTCTTGTTCCCGGAAACGCCAGTCAGTTTATGCCTCGTGCGGATCCAATTTGCATGCGTGTTGAGCTCTGTTGATGTCACATCCTGCAGATTACGAGTGTTGTGTTGCAACGCTACCACATAAATATTGCCACCAACTGATGCTCCTAATAGGCTTGTTTGGGCTTTCTCGTTCGGTGTCAGCTGTTGGAGAATGGGGATGGGGCAGGGATCGATAGTTGATGATCAGGGTGCAGACTTCTTGCCTCACTGAAAAAGACAAGTGTGCGTAGGCCTATACACAGTCAGCTTCGCTTACAAGGTCGGATATAACAACAGTCGGATATTACAGCACGTTTTTCAGAGATCCCGACCAACATGTTTTAAGTGTAAATTACCTCGCTTCTAACAAACTTCGGTTATAAGAGCAAAAAAAAAGTGTGAGTCCCCGACATGTTGTTTGCAGCAGAAGTTTACTATAATTCATTTGCCATTTTGTCTGTTTTGAAAAATTGCATTGTACTTGTCCTTTCTAAGCGCGTTTCTTTCTTTGTTGGGATTTTCAGTGGCTCATTAGCTCTCTGATTCGCGTGATAGTTCAAATGTAGTTTCCGGTTAGCTTGTCCTTTTAGCTCAATGCATCCTCGCTCCAAACACTGGCACCTTATCGACTATGTCCTAGTGCGTCAGAGGGACCGCAGTGACGTCCTCCTCACCAGAGTGATGCCCAGCGCAGAGTGCCACACTGACCACCGCCTTGTCCGCTGCAAACTCAGGCTCCACTTCAAGCCAAAACCCAAGAAATGGGGGCCCCCCAAGAAAAAGCTTGATGTTGCCAGCCTTCAGCGTGACGATGTGAAAGCTGCCTTTCAGACAGATTTACAGCGCAGGCTCAAAGACACAGCGGACCCAGTAGACTCCTCCCCTGAAACACTTTGGGAACAACTGAAAACTGCTATTGCAAAATCCTCTGCAGAAGTCTTGGGTTTCGCCAGAAAGAAGAACAAAGACTGGTTTGACGAAAACGATGTAGAGATCCAGGAACACCTAGCAAAAAAAAGAGCCGCCCATCAGGCTCACCTAGCCCAGCCTTCCTGCCCTGTGAAGAAGTCTGCCTTCCGCCTCGTCTGCAGCAGTCTCCAGCGCAAGCTCAGAGATCTCCAGAATGAGTGGTGGACCAGACTTGCACAGAGGACCCAGCTTTGTGCTGACAATGGTGACTACAGGGGCTTCTACGAAGCACTGAAAGCAGTGTATGGCCCCAGGCACCTGGTACAAAGTCCCCTGCGAAGCGCGAATGGCCAGGCACTCCTCACAGATAATACCTCCATCTTGAACCGCTGGTCGGAATACTTTCAGAGCCTCTTCAGCGCTGAGCGCACTGTTCAAGAAGCAGTCGTCCTACAAATCCCACACCTCCCAGTAAAGGTTGAGTTGGACGAACCGCCCACCGCTGAAGAGACCCTCACAGCCATCCACCAGCTCAAGAGTGGCAAAGCAGCAGGCATCGATGGAATACCACCAGAGATATGGAAACATGGAGGCACAGCACTGCACAACAAGCTCCATGACCTCTTTCTCTGCTGCTGGGAGGAAGGAACACTACCAAAAGATCTCCGTGATGCAGTCGTTATCACCCTGTACAAGAACAAAGGCGAGAAGTCTGACTGTTCCAACTATCGGGGAATTACCCTGCTGTCCATTGCTGGAAAAATCCTTGCAAGGCTGCTCCTGAATCGGCTGGTACCTGCCATCGCTGAAGACCAACTCCCAGAGGGCCAGTGTGGCTTCAGAGCAAACAGGAGCACCACCGATATGGTCTTTGTGCTGAGACAGCTACAGGAGAAGTGCCGCGAGCAGAACAAAGGTCTGTACGTAACATTTGTCGACCTAACAAAAGCGTTCGACACTGTGAGCAGGCAAGGCATGTGGCAGATCCTGGAGCGACTTGGCTGTCCCCCAAAGTTCCTCAACATGATTGTCCAGCTACACGAGGACCAGCAAGGCCAGGTCAGACTCAACAATGACCTCTCAGAACCATTCCCTATTCTCAACGGCGTAAAGCAGGGCTGCGTGCTGGCACCGACCCTCTTCACCATCTTTTTTAGCATGATGTTGAAGCAGGCCACAGTGGACCTCGATGATGACGATGCAGTGTACATCAGGTATCGTCTCGATGGCAGCCTGTTCAACCTCAGACGACTGCAGGCCCACACGAAAACCCTAGACCAACTGATTCGTGAGCTGCTTTTTGCTGATGGTGCTGCCCTCGTTGCACACACAGAGAGAGCCCTGCAGCGCATCACGTCTTGCTTCGCAGATGCTGCCCAGCTCTTTGGACTCGAGGTCAGTCTGAAAAAGACAGAGGTCCTCCATCAGCCGGCACCCAAGACAGTGTATCGCCCTCCTCACATCACCATTGGCGAGTCTGAACTAAAGTCAGTGCACCAGTTTACTTACCTTGGCTGCATTATCACGTCGGACGCCAAGCTGGACAAGGAGCTTGACAGCAGGCTGGCAAAAGCAAACAGCGCTTTCGGGCGACTTTTCAAGCGGGTGTGGCACAATCAACAGCTGAAAACAGGCACCAAGATCAGCGTGTACAGAGCTGTGGTCCTCACCACCCTGCTGTATGGTTCCGAGTCCTGGGCCCTCTACCGCAGCCAACTACGACTCCTCGAACGCTTCCACCAGCGCTGCCTGCGTACCATCCTGGGCATTCACTGGAGTGACTATGTCACCAACGTCGAGGTCCTTGAACAGGCTGAAACTGTGAGCATCGAGGCTTTGCTGCTGCGGACACAGCTCCGCTGGGCGGGGCATGTCTCCAGGATGGAGGATCATCGCCTACCAAAGATCACCCTGTTCGGCGAGCTTGCTACTGGACACCGTGACAGAGGGGCACCAAAGAAGAGATACAAAGACTGTCTCAAGAAGTCACTTAGTGCCTGCCAAATCGACCACCACCAGTGGTCTTCGCTTGCTGCGGACCGTAACACCTGGCGCTCCACCATTTACAAGGCAGCTGTCTCCTTTGAGGACTCTCACAGAGCTAGCCTTAAGGACAAGCGGCTCAGGAGAAAAAACAGAGATGCCGCAGCTCAGAACCCTGGCCATACCTTCCCCTGCAGCCACTGCGGTCGAACCTGCCTGTCTCGGATTGGCCTCCGCATCCACGAACAAGCCTGCAGACGTCGTGGGCAACTCCTATAAAATCTTCGTTCGCGAAGTCAAGCCAAGAGAGAGAGACAATGTCAAATGATATTGCCTTGATAGCCTATAGATTATCACCGTGAGATAGTTTCTCGTGCTTAAACCTTTTGCCTAAAATCAAATGAAGGGTAGTGCCTGATTACCATGCCGGCTTCAGCATTTGGCTGTCGGTAGCGGTTTTTGCCGCGATGATTCCAGCAGGAATCATCGCGACAAAAACCGCTACCGACAGCACAAAGGGCCGGCTTACTCAGGCCGGCACCACCATTGAACTGTCACATTCAAAACATTAACCCCGACCAACCCTAACTGCTGTTGTGCAGTATTAAAAAATCTTTAACTCATTCGCGGAACGCCGCACCCGGACACGCGACTACATGCCGCGTATCCGGATCCGACGAGCTGCAAAGAGTCAAAAATCCAAATCATTTGCATGAAGAAGTGAAATAGTTATAAGTCTGAACTGACATCTGCAGGGTCATGTGTTGCACTGTAGGTGTGTTATTGGTCGGTTTCTCCTTGTCTGCCCTAAGCTGGCATATAAAGAACTGAGTGCCAGATGGTACGGTTGAAACAAAAACATACATGTTTGAATGATTTGTTTCTGGTGTGTCAATCCGCGGATTATATTAACACGTTCAGTGGCAACTGACGGATGTGTCATTTCTGCAATGTTCGAAGACTCAACACCCAAACATCCTAGCTGTCCCGGGAACACGGATTCAAAGTGATGTCAGCAAGAGGCATAGATCCTCATGAGCCCCCGCAACTGCAGTTGGGGGTGTTTACTATTCTCGGCACTGAACGGATTAAATACGCTTAGAGTTCACATCATTTCAAGCGGCCACAACTTAACTAAACCGGCCGGTTACACAGTCAGCCTTTTCACACGTCGTAAAGTTTTGGTTCGGTCACGATAGTTTACGGATGATGCAGAATAGCGACTCAGGGCTTGGAAAGCCTGGGGCGGGAGGTGTGTATGTGTGTGTGTGGGGGGGGGGGGGGGGGGCTGTATAAATTGGGCGGCGCGCTGTTCTTCTTCTCCTGTTCAAAGACTATGCAAAGCTAATACTGAGGTAAATGCACGTTGAAACTCCTAAGTAAATTGACATAAAAAATCAAGATAAGGTATATATAGAAACAGTGCGCCACAGCATAGACTATGTTCAAAGACTATGCAAAGCTAACACTGAGGTAAATGCACGTTGAAACTCCTAAGTAAATTGACACAAAAAATCAAGATAAGGTATATATAGAAACAGTGCGCCACAGCATAGCATTGCGGGTGAGGGTAAACATCTGCAAGAGGCATAGATCCTCATGAGCCCGCGCAGACAGCGGGAGCTAATGAGAATCTATCCCTATTGACAAAAGGCATTGATCGATTGACGCCTATGATGATGTTTGAGTTTCTGTGTCAGCAACATTTGTATCGATCAAGTTCTACTGTCAGATCCATTAGTCAGTAAGGGACTCGGGCATGGACACCACACACAATAAATGGACAATTCCTCGTCAGTACATCCCATAAACCCTTAACTGGTACTGACGACACCGCTCGGCAGGAAAGACGCGTAGTTACGTAGTTAGGTAGTGACGTACATCCGTTTCAAATCTCGTATGTCGATGTTCTAACTCGACTGCAAACACACACTCAATGTTCTGTTTGTTTGCTGTTTAGTTAGTTAGTTAGTTAGTTAGTTAGTTAGTTAGTTAATTTGTTTGTTTGTTTGTTTGTTTGTTGTTTTGTTTGGTAGTTTGTTTGGTGGTTTCGGGGGGTTTTGGTTGGTTATTGATGTGGGGTTTTTTTTTCTAAACAAAGTAGGTCCCTACATACTGTTCCAAAATCTGTATCCGAATCATGCGGGGGCTCATGAGGATCTATGCCTCTTACAATTGGGTAGCTTTCAAATTTTCTCGGCAGTGAACGGGTTATCGCATATCGCGTAGCCATTCGTCGACATCATACAATAACAGTGCCACAGCAAGCAAAATATCGTCGTGCTGACGTCGGACGTGCGCGGGTCAGCTACTTAGTACAACGTCGTCCCGAGGCCTATTTGCTTACCATGCTTGCCCAGAAGTCGACGGGATGCCAGTGCAGACTGAGCAGGGCCAGACTAAACGGTCATTAGGCAATTGATTGCTGCTATTTGCCAGACATTTATGTGAAATATAGCGGCCATACGTTACTAGCCCTGGAAGCGTCAAATTGAGATTCTCGGCAGCGGAAATGCCATGCCGGAGTGCCGCTGACACATTATAAATGTTCAGCTGTTACGGCATAATGTATAGGGTACCAAACTTGACTCAGTTACACGCTTCTTTTTTTTTTTTTTTTTTTTTTTTCTTCTTTTTTAACTGCAAAGCAGTATGGCCTAGACTGAGGCTCGAAGCATGTCTGCCATTGATGGGAACAGATAAACTTACCATGCCAGTGACGGTTTTAGTGAGGTTCGTTTGCAGCGAGCAATTCCCAACAACGGACGAGAGCAAACTGACTGAGGGACCATAAGCGTAGACAACACTACAAACCATGATCTCCAAGAGGCATAGATCCTCGTGAGATTGTCATAGATCCGCAATATCTTGCACCATATGCATAGACAACACTCCAAACATCTCCAAGAGGTATAGATCCTCTTGAGATCGTCCTATATCAGCATTAACTTGTACCATATGCCTCTTGGAGATGTTTGGAATGTTGTCTATACTTATAGTAGAATATCTGGTTATCCGCCATGACATCGCTCACGTTCAGTTCGTTGCGGTTGGGAGTCGCTCGCTGCAAACCACACAGCTCACTAGTATGTGATCTCCAGACGTGAAAGTTGTTAAAAAATGACAAGGCTTTTTCAGGGCCCTGGAAAGACTGTCAATTTCAGTCTTTTTTCTTAAAGTATGTGAAAGTTTGTAAAAAAAAAAAAATGACAAAGTGCTGGCAAACTTTTGTCTACTTCTTTTTTTTTTTTTCTCCCCCAGTTTGTGTTCCATTGCGAACGATCATGATGACGCTTGTTGCAAGTGATCTATATTTAGCTCTGATCATAAAGTGACTGCATCGCCGTTCTGCCGAACATTCTGATTGGTGGTTTATGCTTCTACTGCCGAGCTCCGCCATTCGCTAAGCGTTCTTTTATTTTGGTATCTCTTCATGCATTAGGCACGAAAGCTTCAAATGTGCTGCTGATACAGAGTGATCTAATTAAAGTGTAAACCTTCAGGCTCCAGTTTGGGTTTGTGAAACGTTATGAAATGTTTGTGAACTTCGTCCCTGCTTTCTGTACGGACCCTGTCCAGAGTAATCAGTGCGTAGATGAAAGATGGTGGCCTGGCTCTCCCTGTTCAGCTTGTTGATGTCGTCTGCCCACGGGCTGCAGCCGCCATTCTGCTGTTGCCAATCACTTTGTTGCTGTAGTGTCTTGGTTTCTTTACAGGAGGTCGTGATCTTGAGGTAGTCTGGCGCCTGCTTTGGCCAGGCTGTCAGCCTCTCCATTCCCAGCTACTCCAGAATGCACTGGAATCCACTGCAGCACTATTTTGTGGACAGGGCATCAGTCCAGTCTATCTTGAAGCTTCCTGGTGAGATCAGTGGATCAAACTGCTGCCTTTCCCTAGCTAGTGCTCTGCTGCTGTGTTGAGCGCCTGCAGATCTGTACGATAGTTGGAGCTGCTGCCGCCAGTAAGGAGAGCGAGGTAGTAGTGCGGTCTGCACAACAAATGTACACGCAGTTCCTTCATGCTGCACGGCGTCTTGTGCGGTACCTCAGCTGCTGTGAGGGTAGCGCTTGTGCATAATCTCCAGCGAGTTGGCCGGCTTTGTGCAGTGCCGCGACCTTTGGCAAAAAGTTCTGGAACATTGTTTATGTTGTCTAGAAGGCTCTTTCAGATGTCCAGGTATCTGAAGGGAGCTCTTCACACATCTTTGGGCTTGGTTTCAGGACATCAGTTTTGGCCCTTTGCAGGACCTTCAGTTAGCGGTTCAGACTTGGGCGTTTCTGACGGTTCTTGGTCTGCTCCAATAGTCTCACATGGCTGTCGGTGTTTAGTAAGTCTCTTCATCGTGTGTGCTGTTTTGCGTTCCAGTGGCTCCAATGTCCTCCATTTCATAAATTGGGGTGCTCCTGATGGCTCTGAGAATTGTCACTGCATCATGTGAATGACCCATGTTCTGCATCTTGTCAAACCTGGCTTTTTTGGTTTTGCAGGCAGTGTTTCATGTTGTCGATGTATCTTGGTACCGCACTACTGGTCTGACCGAGCAGGTGTTTGCTTGCGCCAGGATGCTGTAATTTGCGCCAATGTGGTCCCCACCAGTTTCTTCATCAGAGACTTTTTCCGCAGCTCTAGCTTCCATGGCTTCGATCCGAGGCCTCCAAGTGAATCCAATAATTTATTTGTTGCCAGTAAGTTGGCCTGTCTGTCTTTGGTACTGGAAGGTCTCCAGTTTCAAGGTGACCTCTTCCATCTGATTGAAAGAGATGGTCTAGCTCAGTTTGAGTGGCCATCTTTCAGTCCGGCTGCTGACTCTATTGGCAGCATCCTGGATTCTGCAGGATGCTATTTCTTTATGTTCTGCTGCGCTCCACACTGCAAAGTCATCCGCATGGAGGATGTTCGAGATGAACCTTGGTACTGTTGGACGGAGGTCATTAATGCAGATAAAAACAGCATCAGACACAACATCTCCCTGAGGCACAGCTTCCCCGAGTTTGACAAGACTGTTGAATGTGCAGACGGTAGAAGCTTCAGCGGCAGCCCCTGTTAAACATGCCTTAACTAAAAATAATTACAATTAAATTGATGGGTCACATTGAAATTAATGAAATGATCACAAATTTTATGCTCAATATGCATACTTTGATTTGTTAAGAAAACTGCCAACAAAAATATTTAAACAGAGGAGTATGACATAAGCAATTGTTATGATCATTTGCGTTCCTTTGGGTACTGGTAAAATGGGGGTAGGGCAGCAGATTTAGCCACTGTGGCCCCTAAATGCATCACAGCATCATACAATCAGGTTGGGAGTAACTGTGGTACCTATTCTAACCAATAAAACATAAAAAGACCTATCAGTTGTATACAAATTTTCTGAGGGCATCGGAAACAACGTACGTTTCCTAATTCGGCAATTTTAAATGGGAAAAAGCTATCATTCACCACGAACGTACCGTGAAGGATGCTGACTTTCCTTATTTTCTTGCACTTGATGCTCACATTATTGAAACTTAATAGGTAAAGAGAGGTCAAAATGAAATGGAATATCTTAAGAAATTTTTAAAAATTAATTTTGTGTATTTTTAAAACTTGGGGGTAGGGATACAAAATCAACCACTGTGGTTCTCACAGTGATAACAGCATCACCTAGTGAAGTTTATAATAATTATGACATCTTGTTTTAATGATGTAAGTCTTACAATGGACTGTCAGTGCTATAGAAAATGTCTGAAGGCTCTGACACATTATTTTTGTCTTTTTTGCGATTTCACGGAAATGGCCGTTTAACTGGGTGCACAAATACCTTCACTGTAAGCCAGAGATTCAATATTTTTTCATTCTGTTTTTTGCAGAGGATGCAGAAGTTGTGCCTTAACATAATATTGCCTGATTTGGGCTTCTGGAATGAATTCTGATTTATTTAGAGAAAAATGTTTCTCAACCTCATTGTAGCATGTGCGAAGAGCGTGAATGGGGGTACCCTTGCGCCATCGGCTATATCTCTGGTGTGTTCCTAAGGATTTTCGGGGAACATGGCTTATACATCTCAGGACATACTAAGGTACATTTTGAAACTCATCTTATTGAGTACTGGGGGGGGGGGGGAGGGGGGGAGGGGGGGGTGGAGGGGGCACGGTAGACCTGACTAGCTTATGGACTACGTGCTTTACTATGCTAGCAGACTACACTCGCGCTCTTTCCGAGAAGCACGTGTTGCATTCTTGCCGGACCCCGACTAAAGGGGCGGAGCCAAATACAACTGAAATGGGTCGTCTATTATAGGCCCTCAGCAATAACCTACCTTGACCGCTACTGACGATAGCGTTCGGCGGAAAGACGCGTCTTTCCTGCTGAAGTTATCGTCACAGCAGTCAAGGGGTTACCGGAAGCTGCTTGCAGGTCGGTCAAAATATTAAATCATTCTGCCCCAAGGTCAAATCCTCAAATTTTGCAGACGTCTTCTGCCGGAAGACAATATTACAATTCACGAGACAGATCGACCATAATAGTTCAAGGGTGGTGCCAGAATAGCTATTCTGGCACCACCCTTGAACTGTCATAGTCGACCCATCCTTGATATAAAGTGTCAGGGCTAAATGAGTTAAGGGGTACAATGACATTATAGAAAGAATTATATATGGCGTTGGATTTGTTCATCATATTTTATAGTAAGCTGCTGTCTCGTGAAGGCCATCCTATAATAATAATAATAATAATAATAATAATAATAATAATAATAATAATAATAATAATAATAATAATGAATGGTTCTTGCATAGCGCAAAATCATTTTGTGGCAAAAACTAATTGCGATTGACCTTTGACCCGGTTTTACCAAATCAACTTAACTTCTACCTTTTTACCATAACCCTTAGTCTCCAGTCACCCGACTACCACCAACACCTCTCCGGCCTCCCTACAATTTTCAGTCCCAAGAAAGTCGTCACATATACTAATGGTCAAAACTTAATGGCCACCCCACCTTTTTGTGTCATTGTTTATCGTCGCAAGTACGCTAATAAAATACAATGTTCTTTCGATCCAAATGGGTTAAAAGTTGACCTCAAACAGTCCACTGTACAGGGAACAATAGACAACAATTCATCGATTTCCTCGAACTTGTCAAATACACGTGAAACATCGTCAGTTTTTGTGAAAAGCTGTGCGATATTGGCAAGCGTACCACAGGCAGGCAGGTGGGAAAACTCGGTAAAGTCGTGATGCACGTGCTAAAGGGGTCAGTCGTCAACACTGTTTCGCTACAAATACCGGTACAGTAGGGGCATAATTGTCACTTTCCAAACGATGCCACCACGACGAAGCCTAACGCCAGTAGATCAAGGCCGGGCGCTAGCATGGCTGCAGGATGGAATTTCCGGACGAGAAGTTGGGAGACGTCTTGGAGTGTCCCATTCAGTGATCCAGAGGCTGTTGGCACGATTCCAAGAAACTGGATGGGCAGAACGACGACCCTGGTCAGAACGCCCGCGCTGCACCAGCAGAAGGGAGGACAGATACCTCTGTGTGGCAACTCTGCGCGACCGAACTGTCACCTCAACCACTCTGCGACGTCAACTGATGCAAGCTGCAAACGTTAACGTCAGCAGAAGCACAGTCTGCCGACGTCTGCGTGAAATTGGCCTGGCTTCATGCAGAGCAGCAGTGAGAATACCCCTCACTCCAGCTCATCGCAGAGCCCGAGTTGCCTGGTGTCGTCAAAATGTGAGGTGGAACAAACTCCAATGAACTCAGGTTCTGTTTAATGATGAGTCACGGTTCACTGTGTCCTTCAACGACGGCAGGATGAGGCTCTGAAGACGCCAGGGCGAGCGATTCACGGATGGATGCGTCCAAGAGGTGGATCGCTACGGAGGAGGCTCAGTCATGGTTTGGGCAGGCTTCAGCAGGGAAGGCAGGACCCCCCTCCACGTCATCCGAGGCACCCTGACTGGACTGCGCTATCGGGACGAGATTGTGCAGCCCCTCATCCAGCCAGCTCTCCAAGCCATAGGCGACAATGCTGTTCTGCAGGACGACAACGCTCGACCTCATCGCGCCTGAGTGGTGGATGAGTACCTTGAGCAACTGGGCATCATGAGGATGGAGTGGCCAGCTCGTTCACTGATCTGGCTCCCATCGAGCACCTCTGGGACGTGCTGGGACAACGTGTAGTCAGCAACCCACCCACCCCCACCCCCACCCCCACCCCAAGGCGTCCCCCAGCTGACTCAGTTCCTGCATCAAGAGTGGGAAGCGATGCCACAACATGTTCTCCGAACCCTGGTGAACTCCATGCGTCAACGCTGCATTGAATGCTTGGCTGCAAACGGTGGGTACACTCGCTACTGACTGAACCAGTCTTGTGTGACTTTTCAAATGAGGGGTGGGTGAACATTCTAACGGTACTGCTGTTGTTACAATTGCTTGATTTACTCAAAACTTAATGAACTTGTTACTGAATAAATTAGCAAAGTACTGACTCCAAGTATTGTTACATTATTTGTGTGGTGTTGTCGGTGGGTCTGCGATAAAAAGTGGCCCTTAAGTTTTGACCATTAATATATAGTATGAAAGGAGAGGAGTGGAGGTAGTGGGGAGTGGGCGTCTATGAACATCACCACAAAACATTTTTACATAATCCCCACTCACAAGCAAATTGTCCTCGGACCGATGTCCTGGCCCGGCCCCCACGGCACGCCCCTGGGGCCAGGTGCATGAGCGTGCTTAGTCCTGCGCCAGCCACTAAGCAAGGTGCGCCACTATCGCTATAGCGGCGCACCTTGCTTAGTGTCTGGCGCAGGACTAAGCTCGCTCATGCAACTGACCCCTGCTGCCCAACTGCGGCCAACGTCGGTCCGACTCAGCGAGGACCCTTTGCTTACTCATCGGTGAAGCTCACGCATGGTAGGACTATAACAATTTTCTTTTCAGAAGTGCCGGGTCAGCAAATCTGGATCACTGCTGAATCCCTCAGCTTAATAACGGCAGTAAACACTAAAACAGTCACGGTCCATCGCCCAAACCTTAGGCGGTGTCTCCAAGAGGCATAGATTCTCATGAGACCCTGCGGCTGCAGTATCATGAAAATCTATGCCTCTTGCAGGCACGTTTTTGCCACATTTACATCTTTTTTTCTATTAAGACAGAGAAACTCCACAACTACAAATGTAAATCTGTCTTAGGAAGGCAAAAGACTGCAATTCCAGTTTTGCGAAAAGCGAATTTTTTTTTTAATTGAAATACAATGAAAAAATCTTGCTTTTGACAAATATGGACTATCTTTTGTCTTCCTATTCAAAATCACGTTGCACCACACAACGACTAGCCGGCTCAAAACTGCCGTGCGAGAGATACCATGTTATATTGCCAGCCAATGACCCGCGAGTGCCCGGTTCTTGACATAAGGCCTGCTGAAGTGGGACTAAACTGAGAGGCAAGCACTTTGTACTCAAGCACTGACAAAGACGAACACTCGGCGGCATGTACAGCAAACAGCAACCACCACAGAATACCATGCCGATGTTTAAAGTTAACCCCTTTTGTGACGCTCGTCGCAGATTGTGTTTCTGTGTTCAATTCAACACCGAAGAATCTCACCCAGCTTAACCCTTTTAGCCCCATGGTCTCATTTCTCAAATTTTGGAGGTATTGCCTAATGACTATGTACCAGTTGAAGGTGCCAAGCTAAAGTCTGGCACTACCCTTGAATTCAGTATCATGGTCAATCCATATCCTGTTGAAGGGACTCGGGGCTAAATGGGTTAAAGGATGCAAAGTAGATTCAGCAAGAGGCATAGATCCTCATAAGCCCCCGCAACTACATCTGAAGCATACAAGATTTGAGATTTGAATATTGTAGTCATTTCCAAAAATTATATCATTGTAAGTTTATCACTGTTCTATTATGACAATGTGTCTGTTTGTTTGTTTGTTTGTTTGTTTGTTTGTTTGTTTGTTTGTTTGTTTGGTTGGTTTCTTTGTTTGTTTGTTTCATTCATTCATTCATTCATTCATTCATTCATTCTTTGTTTCTTTGTTTCTATGTTGCTTTCCTCTTTGCTTCGTCTATTTGTCTGGCAAGTTGTTTTGGTTTTTGTTTGTTTGGGGTGGGTTTTTTGTTTTTGTTTGTTTGTTGTTGTTGTTTTGTTGTTGTTGTTGTTGGGTTTTTTGTTTGTTTGTTGTTGGATTTTTTGTTTGTTTGTTTGTTTGTTTGTGGGTTTTTTTCCCCAATCATATACAAGTACATCCTCCAAACACGAAAGATGTCGCTGTTTGCTGACATCTCTGTGTTGGTGACTATTTCAGTTATGCCTTGCTGGACACTTCTTGCTACTCTCTGATATGAGAGTCGCCTCAATAAAAAGTAAATCTGCTAGAGTCAAGATCTTGAATTTGAAAGCTCTGCTGTTCTAATGAACTCAAGCGCCTTTCGGTGCTTGTCTTGAGGTCGTTGGAACAGCAGAGCTTTAAACTCAGTGGGCCCAGCTTGAAAAACACGAGTTTGTAGACGCGCGTGGTTGAGGGGGCCAGATGCATGAGCGAGCCGCCTGCACCAGCCACTCCTTAAGGAAGGTGCGCCGCTATAGCTTTAGTGCCTAGTGGCTGGTGCAGTACTAAGCACGCTAATGCCGAACTGGCCCCTGAGTCGGATCATGATGTCACTACTGAATAGTAATACCAAGTTTCAACTTATACCAAGTCAAGTCTCTCTCGCCGCTCAGTCATTTAAATTACTAACGCATAGTTAGCCAAAGCGAGGATAAACGCTTCAAGCTGGTTAACTCCCTGGTCCGCTCGACGTGACCATGCGAAGCGGACCGAGGGAGGAACGCATTCTCCCTGATAGCCACAGAGAAGATGATCGGAAAATTCGTTCATTTTACGGCGTTCAGACTTCATGAAGTTAGGTTAGCCCTTTTCAGCAGCATTGTTCTAAAACGTACGTAACATTTATAAAGGAGATATTACGAAATATTAACTTTTATTGCCTGCTTTATACCCCTTTCACATCAAGGCACAGCGTGTTAAGACTATGTCTGTACGACATGATCGGCAAGGTTAAATGTCAAATAAAATACAGATGATGGTTCATTTCAGAACTAAGTGTCGATACAACTTTGACTGTAGCTCTACGTGTCTTAGCACTGTTGACAATCTCGACGACTCTAACAATCGTAGCGTTGACAATCCAGGAGGTATATGTAGTGTAAGGGGGGGGGGGGGAGGAGCAGTGAAAGCAGTCGTGGGTCCAGCCAGACATAGTTCCAGCGCAGCGTAGCGCTAGCGATATCAACACTCCTCTCAATATGCGTTATACAGAACAAATTCGCTAGACGCGGGCAGATTGAACCACCATGCTACACGTATTTCAAAGGCAGAAACAGATTAGCTAGACGCCAGGCTAATCTAATACAAACCTTGAACTATCATGATCGACTACATAGGCCTATACGTCACCTGCTAAACATAGATTAACCCCTTAATTGCCGAGGCAAGGCGAACACTACACTATCTGCAAGAGACATAAATCCTCATGAGCCCCCGCAGTCGCGGGGGCTCGTGAGGATTTATGTCTCTTGTTATTTCTGTGTTCTGTATACACACTTTGGTATTTTCATTTCATTTGTGTTCTTCTCACGCATGTCGGTCAGTGTGCAGTGGTTTCAGACGCGAAATCCGCGTCCACTGGCAGTCAAGGGGTTAAATTATAGCTGACCAACCGTTAGGCAAAATAAATCACTCGTGCTCCGAGTTCCACCGATAAAATGCGAGCTTCAGTTTATTTACACGACTTTTTAAAAATGGTTTTAACCTCACGGAATCAGCATATTCTTTCCACTTCGAAGTAATGTGGTGCTACAGTTGGGTCGCTCATATATTACTCCGCCTCAGTATGTGGTGGCAATGCAACGAAACATTAAAAAATGCGGTGGAGACCGTGCAGCCTTTATCACCACACTTCAACAGAGACAGCCTTGTAACACCTGGTCTGCAAAAAAAAAAAAAAAAAAAAAAAAAAAAAGCGTGCGAGTTGCATAATACGGAATAAAAATTTGAAGCCACAAGATCTGGAGTTAATTCATTCGAGACATGTCGTATTCGGGTACGCCGCGCATCCTAATGCAGCTCGCCTGGAATGGGTTAACAATTAGCGGCGAGCTTGCATCTGATGCCGAAATCATTACGTGCGTCTGACGTTGCACCTGCGTCTGACGTGTGAGAAGTCTGACAAGTTGCACCTGAGTGTGCTTGCGTTTGCAGCTTAATAGCCATTGGTCATAAACTTTCAGACACGAACTGAATTAAGCAATATAAAATAAATTGTTTATTTAAGCCCTTAACTGCCGGGGCAAGGCGAACGCTACCCATCTGCAAGAGACATAAATCCTCATGAGCCCCCGCAGTCGCGGGGGCTCATGAGGATTTATGTCTCTTGTTAGTCCTGCGTTTTTTTGTTGTTGTTGTTGTTTTTTTTTTTGTTGTTTTTTTTTTTTTTTTTTTTTTTTTTTTTTTTTGTGCCCACGTTTGGTCCCATTTTCGTTGGTGTTTTGCGCAGCGGTTTGCAGACGCGAAATTCGGATCCACTGGCAGCCAAGGGGTTAAACTGCCTGCTGATGAAACACATCTGCTTTGGATGACTCATTCACCGTTACTCAGAAACTGTAATGTTGTGTTGCAGAGTCAGGTTAACCCCTTAAATGCCAGGGCAATGCGAACGCTACCATCTGCAAGAGACATACATCCTCGTGAGGATTTATGTCTCTTGTTAGTCCTGTGTCATTTACGCTCATTTTTGTGGTCCCAGTGTAAATGGGTTTTTCACGCGAAACAGTGTCGGTCACTGGGACGCGCAATGAGTGATCACTGACATCAAAGGGGTTAACAAAATTCAAAAATGAAAATAGTCGAGGTTGGGATTATGAAATGCTTGATAGAATACACAGAAGAAAGGAAGTACTTGAGCAGCTGAATTTGGTGTACGTGTGTGCGTGCGCGCGAGCGCGTGTGTGTGGTGGGGGGGGGGGGAGGTGTCTCTGTGTGTGTGTGTGCGTGCGTGCGTGTGTGCGTGCGTGCGTGTGTGTGTGTGTGTGTGTGTGAGTGAGAGAGAGAGAGAGAGAGAGAGAGAGAGAGAGAGAGAGAGAGAGAGAGAGAGAGAGAGAGAGATGATGATGAATCTTTTTTTATTGAGAATACAGCCATTAGGCAACTCAATGCCTGTCTTACAAGCTGTCCTGTAAACAAAACAGAACATAACAGGAAAAGAAACATAGCATGCAAATAATACTGAATAACAAGAAGAAGAAGAAGAAGAAGCAAAATTACGGGGGGGGGGGGGGGGGTGGGGGGGGGGGGGGGGGAAACACAATAGGTGAATCACCGAAAGGAGAAAAAAAAATGGCAATGGAGAATTTGTAACTGCCACCGATGTAAAAAGCAAGAGAAAGAAACGAGTGCATAGCATTAATAATAAACTCATGTAAGACAGTGTCATAGAATCAGCAGCATCAATAGCGTATAGTGACACCGGCAATAGATGATCAGTTAGCAAATGGGCGGAGAAAGAGAAAATATTTGACGTTTACGTGTTAACAGCATATTCTATATCGCAGACTGTGAAGTCACGCTGATTGGAAATGAGTGTGCAAAGCACGTTTAAAATGGGTTTTACCTGTAAGGGACTTCATGTTTAATGGCAATGAGTTCCAGACAGAACTAGAGAGAGAGAGAGGGGGGGGGAGGGGGGGGACTGAGGCAGATTCAAACAGACGCAAAGAGAGCACTTCAAGTTAAAGGCCCACTACCGCCGTAAATGTTCAAAGATAACAACCTGAGATGGTTACGAAACGCTGCATACAGCCGGTCTAGCCACAGGGGCTCGATGACAGTAGCTTTGACTAATGCAAATCCACTGCGCCACCGCGTGCGTGCCAGCGCCTATACTAAGCTCAAGACAAAATACAAGGGAGGAAACGAACACGCCCGCGAATCGACGAAGCACTGTGATTCCAGAGCAGTTTTAAACCCTCAAAGCAACCATCCGCCTAAAACCTCGAACTGAACAGATTCAGTAGATATTTTGCCACAAATCTATACCAGCCTTGTTCTCCGATCAAAACTGATAGTTTAGTATCAAGGCTTTTTGAACAGTCAAACACCATTCATAGCAGACGGTGAGTTGTCGGTTTTAGATGCGGCCGGAAATACGCCGCAAGCTCATTTTTCATTGGTTTATGTAAATTAGCATATCCAATGAAATTAAAACAAGAGTGCGTCTTACTGTCGACCCGGGCTGCACGCAGCAGTCGCTTTGGTAGTCCAAGAGCTAGCCTTATCTATCGTGCACCCCCTTCCCCCTCCGCCCCGCCCCTGTACTCAATAAGATGGGTTTCAAAGTGTACCTTAGTATGTCCTGAGATGTTAAAGCGATGTTCCCCTAAAATCCTTAGGAACACACCAGAGATATAGCCGATGACGCAAGGATACCCCCATTCACGCTCTTCGAGGATGCTAAAATGAGTTTGAGAAAAATATTCCCCTAAATAAATCTGGATTCATTCCAGAAGCCCAAATCAGGCATTATTATGTTAAGACACACCTTCTGCGTCCTCTGCAACAACAAAAAGAAAAACAGAATAAAATATATTGAATCTGTGGCTCACAGAGAAGGTATTTGTGCACCCAGTAAATGGCCATTTCCGCAAAATCGCAAAAAAGACAAAAATAATGTGTCAGATGCCTTCAGACATTTTTTTATAGCACTGGCAGTTCATTTTCAGGCTTACATCATTAAAACAGGATGTCACAATTATTATAAACTTGACTAGGTGATGCTGTGATCACTATGAGTGCCACATTGATTGATTTTGTATCCCTACCCCCAAGTTGTAAAAATACACAAAATTAATTAGAAAAATTACTCAAGTTATTTTATTTCATTTTGACCTCGCTTTACCTAATAAGTTTCAATAATTTAAGCATAAAGTGCAAGAAAATGAGGAAAGTCGGCATCCTTTATGATATGTTTGTGATGAATGATAGCTTTTTCCAATTTAAAATTGCCAAATTGGGAAACGAACATTGTATCCAATGCCCTCAGAAATTTGGTATACAACTGATAGTCATTTTTTTAGGTTTTAATGGTTAGGATAGAGTACCGCAGTTACTCCCAACCTGATTTTATGATGCTGTGATTCATTTAGGGGCCACAGTGGCTGAATCTGTTGCCCTACCCCCATTTTACCAGTACGCAAAGGAACGCAAAATGATCATAAAAATTGATTATGTCATACTCCTCTGTTTAAATATTTTTGTTGCCAGTTTTCTTAACAAAGTATGCACATTGAGCATAAAATTTGTGATCATTTCATTAATTTCAATATGACCCATCAATTTAATTGTAATTCTCTTTTGTTAAAGCATAACAAGGGAAAAACGTCTGTAAACAAGGGCAGCCGTTGAAGAACTTCCTCTTTAATAAAACAGCAAGACTGAAGTAAACGGCACATTCAGCAGTCTTGTCAAACTCAGGGAAGGTGTACCTCAGGGAGGTGACTGTGTGTCTGATGCTGTTCTTGGTCTACATTAATGACATCAGTACAGTACATCAGTACCACGGTTCGTCGGGAACATCCTCCATGCGGATGACTTTGCAGTGTGGCGCGCAGCAGAACATACTGAAATAGCATCATGCAGAATCCAGGATGCTGCCAATAGAGTCAGCAGCTGGTCTGAAAGATGGCCACTCAAACTGAGCTAGACCATCTCTTTCAATCAGATGGAAGAGGTCACCTTGAAACTGGAGACCTTCCAGTACCAAAGACAGACAGGCCAACTTTACTGGCAACAAATAAATTACTGGATTCAGGTGGTGGCCTCACATCAAAGCCATGTAAGCTAGAGCTGTGGAAAAGTCTCTGATGAAGAAACCGGTGGGGACCACGTTCGCGCAAATTACAGCAACAACCTGGCGCAAGCAAACACCAGTTCGGTCAGACCAGTAGTGGGGTACCAAGATACTTCGACAATACGAAACACTCCCTGCAAAACCAAAAATGCCAGGCTTGACAAGATGCAGAACATGGGTCATTCTCATGATGCAGTGATATTCTTAGAGCTATCTGGAGTATTTTTTAACATTGTTTTCCCTGTTAGGAACCATGAAACTTTATTACGCATATTCATATTTTACACCTTTCAAGACGAAAATAAATGAGACGAAAAGACCATACTAGACCCGCCGTACGCTAGGTAAAATATCTCCTAAAGGACCAGCTAGTTTCACTCACTAAGTCCATCATATTTGCCTTTTTTCTCCAATAGACAAACAGCACACAAATTGATTGGTCACATTTTGATCAGAATACAGCCCAAAGTTCCACATATTTTATGGACATTAAAGGGATCGGAGACAGGACACCTCCCTGAGATACATCTTCCCTGAGTTTGACAAGACTGCTGAGTGTGCCGTCGACTTCAGTCATGCAATTCTGTTGAAGAGGAAGTCTTTCAGCCATCAGTACATCATGCCTCCAAATCCAGACAGTAGAAGTTTTAGCAGCAGCCCCTGTTTACAGACTCCCTCGCCTCCCCCCCCCCCCCCCCTTTATGTTCTTAATCCAAAATAGTTACAATTAAATTGATGGGTCACATTGAAATTAATTAAATGATCACAGATTTTTATACTCAATATGCATACTTTGTTAAGAAAACTGAAACAAACATATTTAAACCGAGGAGTATGACGTAAGCATTTTTTTGGGATCATTTTGCGTTCCTCTGCGTACTGGTAAAATGGGGGTAGGGCAGCAGATTCAGCCACTGTGGCCCCTAAATGCATCACAGCATCATAAAATCAGGTTGGGAGTAACTGTGGTACTCTATCCTAACCAATAAAACCTTATATAAAAAAGACCTATTAGTTGTATACAAAATTTCTCAGGGCATGGGAAACATTATTTTATTATTTGTTTTTGATTTCGCGGAAATGGCCATTTACTGGGTGCACAAATACCATCACTGTGAGCCACAGATTCAATATTTTTTCATTCTGTTTTCTGCTGAGGACTCAGAAGGTGTGCCTTAACATAATATTGCCTGATTTGGGCTTCTGTAATAAATTCTGATTTATTTAGAGAAAAATGTTTCTCAAGCTCACTTTAGGATCCGCGAAGAGCGTGAATGGGGGTACCCTTGCGCCATCGGCTATATCTTTGGTGTGTTCCTAAGGATTTTAGGGGAAACATGGCTTAAACATCTCAGGACATTCTAAGGTACACTTTGAAAGCCATCTTATTGAGTATTGTGGGGAAGGCGGGGGGAGGGGGGGGGGTGGGCACGGTAGCCAAGACTGGCTTATGGAGTATAGGTACGTATTTCCCGCAGCCCAAAAAGGTCTAATTTAATGGAGTCTGGTTTAAACACTGTTCAGTTGTCAATATCTTCTCGAGTAATTCTCTTCGACTTTAGAGTAAACACGGCAGAAAACGATGAATGCACTGCAGTGCTTAGAGGCATCTTTCACGGCTCTCTACTAAAGGGTTTAACGTTCAACCTAGATGTTGAGAAAGAGAAAATGCTGGGATACTTCCGGCCACATCTAAAATTTCGCGGGCGTGTTCGATTCCTCCCTTGTATTTTGTCTTGAGCTTAGTATAGGCGCTGGCGCGCACGCGGTGGCGCAGTGGATTTGCATTAGTCAAAGCTACTGTCATCGAGCCCCTGTTTGGCTACGCCGGTTCATTCAGACACAGGACAATCCCGTTCAGCACACGTTGTCGTTATATCAAGTAACCTGACAATGACTCCACGCCGTTCTAGAAATACAACGCTATCAGTGCGAGAAACAGCAAAATATAAATTGACACGCTAACCGGGAAGCGCAGAATAAATAAGTGCGATTACGCGTGTGATTTTGCTGCGTGACCCAAATGCTGTAAAAGTTTAATAGGTGTGTCGACAAGGCATAACAAACACAAATGGTAATGAAATATTTCTTCAAATGTACGCATAATGATACTTTAACAAATTCACATATAACCCCACGACCATATTTCCCAAATTTTGGAGGTTTTACCTAACGACTATGTACCAGTTGCAGGAGATGGAGCAACCATGATAATTCAAGGGTAGTGCTTGGCGCCTGAAGGCGCCAAGCTTATCTGGCACTACCCTTGAACTGTCATGGGTTAAGCTTGTATCGGTTCGATCCCTGTAGAACATTGAGCCGCACTGTGAAAACTGCCAGACCTGGACCATGTCCTATCAAGACTTTGCTGCCGCTCCGTGGCCTCAGCCTTACTGGTTCAAGTGTGGTGCCAGAATAAGCTGGCGCCTTTAGGCGCCACGCTATTCTGGCGCCACTCTTGAATTATTAAGGTCAATCCATAGCTTGATGCATTTGTGCCAGGGCTGAATGGTTAGTAATACCCTGGGCAGTCAGATATCATTGTAATTCTCACCTCAAGTTCACCATCTGTTGCACAGCACCCCCACCACCCTCCACCAACTGATCCCCTCCGTCAGAGGAAACTCAATAATTATTCAAGATATTTCAACAAGACCGTTCAGTCTGCAAGAGGCATAGATTCCCATGAGCCACTGCGGCTGCAGTGTTTCATGAGAATCTATGCTTCTTGCTCAGCCCCTATATGTAGAGTTCATTAAGTAAGTCGCCAACATCAGGCAATAGTGACTCAGGCGGACATTGTTCAAACCTTCACACCATGCATTGTCTAGTGATCCAGTCAATATGCACCACATGACCACATACAGTTAACCCATTCAGCCCTGACACCATACAGTAGGAGATGGGTCGACCATGATAATTCAAGGGCAGTGCCAAATTAGCTTGGTGCGGACAGGCGCCAAGCTAATCTGGCACTGCCCTTGAATTATTATGGTCGACCTATATCCTAAGAAGTACCCAACGGAGAAAGAAACACGCTTAGAAAAAACGGTACAACACAATCCTGCAACTGTTGCATAGTCATTAGATGACGCCTCCCAAAATTTTGGAAAAACGGCCGTCGGGCTGAATGAGTTAATAAACTAGCAACGATGACTCAGTCGTGCGAACAGGGAAAAAAATGTTTCAAGGATACATTATATTGAAACAGCTGAGTATTTGCCTGGTTAGCTTAGTTCCAGGGGATAAATCGTGATTAAGCTAGAGGTTAGCGTTTGAATAGTATGGCCATCACGCAGATTTAGTCTACTCACTTTGGACGACTGTGTCATCCCCAGTAGCAAAACGTCTTCGGGTCCACGAAGGCCGCTGTGGGTCCGCGCACATCCGTGCGTGGGTCCACTGCGGCCGCCGTGGGCCCGTGGACCTTTGCTTAATGGGGCGTCACAAGAACAAAACCAGTTTGTTTCCATGTTCCTTTGACGGCTGGAGCGTTTTGAGGTTGATTACGATTCAAAACACAATCTGTGTCCACTGGCAGTAAAGGGGTTAAGCGACTGAAGGCTACTTGTGTCATTAGCTAAGTCTATGAATCGTCCATGACAGCTTAAACCCTCTAACTCATTCTACCCCAGACAGACCACAGCAAGATATGGATCGAATATAATAGTTCAAGGGTGATGCCAGAATAGTTTGGCGCCTATGAGTGCCAAGCTATTCTGGCATCACCCTTGAACTATCATGGTCGATCTGTGTCCTGCACTGCAATGCAGTTTTCAGAGGACAACATAAAAATTTGGGAATTTCGGTCTTGGGGTACAATGAGTTAACTGCTGGGGCAATGCGAACGCTATCCAGCTGCAAGAGACATAATCTTCCTCGTAAACCACTGCTTACTCTCTCTCTCTCTCTCTCTCTCTCTCTCTCTCTCTCTCTCTCTCTCTCTCTCTCTCTCTCTCTCTCTCTCTCTCTCTCTCTCTCTCTCTCTCTCTCTCTCTCTCTCTCTCTCTCTCTCAAGGATGAAACCACGCTACTTTCACACTTTAAATGACCCCAACCATTTCAGACCTGTTGTCAGCTCTGTCTAAAACCGATTGAAAGACATACCCACACACATTTTCAACATTTCTTAGATAAATACAAACTCGTTCATCCACTACAGTCTGGTTTTCGTAGGAGACATTCTTGTCATACAGCTTTGATTTACCTGGTTGACAGATGGTTAACTGCTATGAATAGTGGGCAAATGACTGGAGCTGTATTTTTGGACCTTTCAAAAGCTTTTGATCTTGTCAACCATGATCTTTTAATTAAAAAAAAAAAACCCTTGCTGCCTATCAGCTGAGTGATGGCACCCTTGGCTTCATTACATCATATCTAAACGGGCGGACACAGTACGTCTGTGTGAATGTTACAAACTCACGTGAGGGGGTGATAGAGCACGGAGTACCACAAGGATCTGTCCTCGGTCCATTATTATTTTCAGTTTTTATAAACGATCTTCCCTTACATATATCCGACCCCCGTGTAATCTGTAGTCTCTTCTCTGATGATGGAACTCTTGACGTGTCCAGATGCATCCTGCATAACCCAGTCCCTACAAAGCGGCCTGAATGACATTTCCACATGGTGTCAAAACAATTATATGATTCCGAATCCTACTAAGACCAAATGTATGTTAATTACTACTAGACAAAAGCATCAGCTGAACCCGCCTCCCCTACAGCTCTATTTGAATGGGCAGTCCGTTGAGCAAGTCAAGGGACAGCGTGTACTTGGAATCATCATTGATGACAAACTGTGTTGGCAAAGCCATATTACCAAAGTGTGTAAAACAATATCTAAAAACTTATTCTTACTGTCAAAATTAAGATATTTTACTAATGAACCAAAAAGGAAACTTTTTTTTACTGTGCCCATATTCAGCCACATTTGGATTATGCCTCCTCCGTCTGGGATGGGAGCAGTGATACTAATCTCAAAAGGATGAATTCGCTTTACAGGCGGGCAATCAAAGTAATCGTTGACAGACCCATGCAAGTCATTAGTACAGATTACAAGTTCAAGCTGCTGGATATCCTGCCACTTGACAAGCAGTTCATTTATAATAAATTGGTACTCATGCGCAAAATCACCCTCTTAGACTCACCAGCCTATCTCTATAATTTGTTCGCACTTGACCACAGATCTAGTCGAACATCAGGGAACAATCTGGTAGTACCAAGGCCCCGCTTAGATATTTAAAAGACGTCGCTCTCCTACTCTGGAGCAAAATTATGGAACACAGTTCCTGCAGACATTAAAGCAGCACCTTCTTTACGAACTTTCAAGAACCAACTGCATAAATTTATTAAGAACATGTGAAAACATAAAGTGTTCATATTTTTCTTTTTCATACCGTCATTGACTGCAGAAACATTTCCTTATTCATATTCATGTATCATAATACTTTAGACTTGCTGACGTGTTCTTTTTAATTTCTTTTGTTTTGAAGCCTCAGCGGAAAAAAACATGCCTTCTTTATGTTTTCTAATATGTTCTAGAATATTTGTAAGTGCAACATAACATCATAACTTTTTAATGTTTAATGTTCGATGTCACTTGGTGAAAGTGTATGTGTGTGTGTGTGTGTGTGTGTGTGTGTGTGTGCGTACACCAAATGACTGAACTGGGTTACTTTCTTTACCATCCTTATGCAATCTGGGTCTGTGTAAAATTTTGGGTGGCCAGATCAGAAACCCATTTTTTCTGAGGGTTGTTTCTGTATTATCTTTCATTCAAAATTCAGAAAAAAATATCAAAATACGATGTGCCCATTTTAACAGATTTACTTCATCGTTGTGTTTCAGGGATGCCCTGGGCCTGTGTGTGGACACGGAAGCGGCCGGAGTGTTTTCAGATCAATTTGATTGGTCCAACACCGATGAACGGAGTTCCTTCCCTTGCTTAAACGTCTTTCGTCTCCAACGGACGCACCGGTCATTCTCTCGCATTTGCAGAGGTATTTTATGCAATATTTCTTAGTTAAGAGCACGCCCAAATGTACTTGTTCAGTGCAGTTATTTAACTGAGAGATGCCTCCAATCCCCGTACCCGTTTGGCCCAGAAAAATAAGGCGTCTGCTTTCAAACGTGTCTTCGGCCGCACCGGCCGGGCCTGACCGTTGAGTCTTGTAGTAAATGATAATAGAACCCCACGATTTTAACAAAAGCTTTCTTCTTCAATGAAAGGAATTCGTTCAATAACCCCATTACAAGGTCAATCTGCCACGCGATTTTGTTTCTTCTTTCTTTTTTTTTTTCTGACGTGTTAACTTGCCACATGCATGCACAGTAACTATCAGTTGACTTTTTTTTTTTTTAAAAAACAAAAATGGCGCCAGATTTCAATCCTCGTTCGCAAAACTGCCTCGCGATTCGAAGAACGAACGTCCACAAACAGGTCTCGTTTAGGAATGTGCAACTGAAGTATCGCTTTTTACTGTATTGCCAGTTTTTAGTTCTCAGGGTCACCCTGGTCAGCCCCACAGGGTGGGTTTTTCTCTCAATTCTGGGGCATGCATGTGTTTCTGTCTACCCTTTGTCCATTCACCTGTATAAATTTGCCTTTTTAAAACTCTCCCTACTGTCTGCACTGCCTGTAGCTCTTGATATTGGATGTGTGTTGCTAAATGGTCTTAGCTTTATGTCTTGGCCCCATGTGTTAGGTTTATTTAACTCATTCTACCCCAGACACACCACGGCAGGATAAGGATCCACCATGATAGTTCAAGGGTGATGCCAGAATAGCTTGGCGCCTACGGGCGCCAAGCTATTCTGGCATCTCCCTTGAACTATCATGGTCGATCTGTGCCCTGCACTGCAATGCAGTCTTGAGAGGACAGGGGCAAAATTTAAGGATTTTGGTGTTGGGGTAGAATGAGTTAACGTATTTGACCGGCAGGCGACATACATGGCAATGTTCTGTTTAGGTGGGTTTTTTTTTTTCACAAGCAGTGCAGGCACGTCCTGAGAAAGCCTAGTGGCTGTCGGGACGTTAAGCAATGTACAATCAATCTGACAAAGTGCAGGATCTAGATAGGTGTCGGACTTAAGCAATGTACAATCAATCTGATTCAAAATGTCAGTTGGTTTACATGGTTGTATTGGACATGTTCTCAGCAACACCATTTTGGTCACACCGGCTCAGGACTTTCTGGCACACACCCAGCGCCGGATGGCAGCAGGATGTCCAAACCCATCAGGATCTATGCTGCAGAATCATGGCCCCCCAGCCTCTGCCACAGAGGGTGCGTCTGGTAGGAGGGTGCATGGACGGCAGCGGAATGCCCCCAATTACAAACTGGTAAGTAAAGTGATTCTATGATCATCTTCATTTTATTGGCTGGCGTGCGTGCGAAGCAAAAGTGAGTTTATGTTCTGGGCCACTGGTCGTCCGTCCGTCGTCCATGGTAAACTTTAACTCATTCTACCCCAACACCAAAATCCTTAAATTTTGCCCCTGTCCTCTCAAGACCGCATTGCAGCGCAGGACACAGATCGACCATGATAGTTCAAGGGTGGTGCCAGAATAGCTTGGCGCCCGTAGGCGCCAAGCTGTTCTGGCATCACCTTTGAACTATCATGGTCGATCCTTATCCCAGGGTGGGATTCTTCCGCGTTTCCGCGGATTTCCGTGGAAATTCTTTCACAATTCCGCTGAAGCATATTTATTTTCCGCGTCTAATAACAACAAAAAAGACGAGAAAAAAAAAAAAAATCTTCTTAAATGGCAAAAAAAATCTCAAATGGGTTGGATTTGTATGCAGTTTGGTTCACTATCGCCCGACACTTCCGGTAGCTTTAGGTCGCAGTGGAAAATGGCGGTGAAAAAGGATATTGTCCAAGACAGAGTGCCGTTTAGTGTGCATCTGAACATAAACTGGTACGCACATTCCATTTTTATACTGCAGATCAGGAGTGTCATAACAAAGTCCATTTTCGGGTGTGTTTGGTCTCGCTCCCCGTGTCGGTTTTTGGATACTTTGGCGAACGGTGGACACGCGTGCCTATCCTCCCCCCCCCCCCCCCCCCCCCCTGTCGTTTGATTTTTCGGCCGCTGAAAATGAAGGACATGAAACCACCCCCCCACCCCCCCACACCCCCCCCCACCCCACCCCACCCACCCACCCACCCACCCACCCCCCACCAATGTCGTTTGATTTTCCGCGTTTTCTTTCTTACTAGAATCCCACCCCTGTTATCCTGCTGTGGTGTGTCTGGGGGTAGAATGAGTTAACGGTGGCATTTTCTCGGAGACTATTCAAGCCACATTCTTCAAGCTTGGCCCAAGGATACTTTGTGGCAAGACCTTTTTAAACATGCCAATTTGAGTGACCTCTCTCAAAGGGTCACGCAGGGTTGACAAATGTGTGAAAACTGCTTGCATTTTCAGAAAACGTGGATTTTGACTGCTGCAGAAGCCAGCCCTCGTCACCGAGGTCACACATATGTAAATCGGTCATACACGGGATTACTCTTTTTATTCTTGTGCAAGGCCCCTTTAAACCAAAATTGGGCTGTTTCTGTTTCTAAGGCAGCTTTGGTTTTAATCTTTCTTTCTTTCTTTCTCCAGTTGGCAAATGGCGCCTGGGATGGACCCGAGACTGAGAGCAGTGCCAGCGCATCGCAATACGAGGGCAGTGATGACGAGGAGTTTGTTCCTGGCTCGAGCTCACCGGATTCAGAGGGTGTGTCAGCATCAATTGCTGGGATCTCGGACATAGACAGTATTGTATCGACTATGTTAGATTTCATCAAAGTGGCAGGTTTGGGGTGGCCAGGTGTTGGTGACGCTAGTACCAGCAAGGTGCAGTGTGCGTTAGGGGGTGGCAATGAGAATGTGGATAGGCAGGAGGAACATGATGCTGGAAAGAGTGGGGAAAGAGCACTTACAGAAGAAACGGGTGTGCACGTGTCGCAGAGAGGGAAAGGAAAGTACAAATGGGACAAGAAACATGCATGCAAATTGTGTGGCAAGCTTGTCTTGAAAATGAGCACGCACTTACAAGATGTCCATGCAGATGAGGCTGACGTTGCTAAAATTTTGTCGATGAAAAAAGGGACCAAGCAGAGACGTCGAGCATGGATCAGACTACAAGATGAGGGTGATTACATGCATAACGTTGCTGTTCTTGAAAACAAATCCGGATGTTTGATTCCTAAGTATCGCACCAAAACTAGTAAGGCAGACGACCTTCTCGCCTGTAGCCATTGCAAAGGGCTCTATCAAAAAAAGCTGATCTCTGTACACTCAAAACGTTGCTGTCAGAAGCCAGGAGGGTTTCAGATCACTCGGCGAGGGGACGCCGCTCGCCGTGGTCGGCTCATGCTTCCAATACCCTTAGACGTTGAATTTTCCTTCTACCACAAGGTCTTGGCTACCCAGAGAGATGATGAGATAAGCCGTCTCATCAGAACTGACCCCTTGCTTCTTGAGTATGGAAAGAGATTATTTGACCGCAGGGACATTGAAGAACACACGGCTGGACAAATCAGCTCCAGGATGCGGGAGTTAGGGAGACTGTTGAAGATTATCAGAGTGAGGTCAGAAATGAAAATCGCAAGTTTAAATGCTGTGATCAATTCAGCTAGCTTTGATCATGTTGTCCTGGCTGTAAAAGAGCTAGCAGATTTTGATGAGGACACACATCAGTTCAAAAAAGGCAATCTCGCAATGCGCATAGGCCATGCTTTGAAAAAGTGTTCACAGATCAAACAGTCACAGGCATCCAAACAGCTTGGACAGGGTTCAGACGACAGGTGGCGACAGGAGCTCTCTGAGGCGCAGCGGTTTGACTCCGTCTTCGACGGGGACTGGTATGATTGTGTGTCCGCTACAGCAGCCCAGTCGGTCGGGAAAATGACCATGAACAAACCCAAGCTGATCCCATCATGTGAAGATGTGAGGAAGGTCCAACAGCTTCTTGAGACAAGGATGGTTTCGGAAGATTATCCGACAGTGGTTAAAGCAACTCTTTGTGCTGTATCACTTTTCAACCGAAAACGAGGGGGAGAAGTTCAGAGAATGAAGGTGTCAGACTTCCAGAATGCTAAGATTGGATCGATCACCAATCAAGATATCTTGAAAGGTCTCACAGAGGTTGAGAAGAAAATGGTGAATCATTTTCAGCGAGTGGAAATCAGAGGCAAGTTTAATAGGAGTGTTCCCGTTTTGCTGACGAAGAAGATGATGACAACTGTGGACAGAATCCTTCAAATGAGGCAATCGGTGCCAGCTCTCGCTGATTCCCAGTACATCTTTGCCACACCTTCTGGTCAGAGGCCTTACAGAGGCCATGATGTTCTGAAGGCCCATGCCCTAGAAGCAGGGGTGTCATACCCAGCCATGTTCACATTTACTCAGTTGCGGAAACAGGTTGCAACTTTGGCTCAGTCAATGGCCATCTCGGAGTTAGACCAGGATCAGCTGGCAGATTTCCTTGGCCATGATATTCGGATACATCGCCATATCTACCGCCAACCTCAAGACGTCCTTCAAAAGGCAAAAGTGGCAAAGATTCTTCTGTCAGTTAACAATGGGATGACAGATTTTGAGAGTTGCATTAGAGCTGAGCTGGGCGATGATGAAGAGATTGACTTTGACAATGAAGACGCATCAGAAACTGGCAGAGAGGTCTCGGGGGGAACAGCACCTGTGAATGAAGCAAGTAGCAAGTCAGCAACACAGGAATCGATGAGCATGGCGGAGAAAAGACGTCCAGAGCCTGATGACAATCTAGATAGTTTTGATGATGACAGTACTGCGTCGGCTCCTGTTCGAAGGAAAGCTAGATTTACAAGAAAACCATGGGGGGAAGCTGAAGAGAAAGCTGTTCAAACTCGTTTCAAGACACACCTCGTCATGAACAAACTTCCTGGAAAGGCCGAGATACAGTATGCAATGGCGCTGGAACCTGCACTTAGACATAGGCGCTGGACAAACATTAAGGATTACGTCCGCAACAGACTGAAAAAGTTACAAAAGAAATGAATTGAGCCGCCACTCGCAGCATTTTCGATTTCATACAGATTTATTACATCAGTGTTATTATTGGGGTGGTTTCAGCATGTATAGCCTGCTTTTTTTTTTTTTTTTTTTTTTTTTTTTTTTTTAATCTGATGGACGCCTGGATCATTTGTGACCCTCTCTCTCACAAAATCAGTCTTAAGAACTCGCATTTTGCATGTTTTGACATATATGCATTTATGAAAACTACAGTGTTTGCTGATTACTGTGATATATGACTGTATGCTGTAGTGCAAAAATTGTAAAAGCTGTTCTTAAGTGTTTAAAGTTGTTAAAGCCTCCGGCGGCCATTTTGAGAAAACAGCCTGTGAAGTTTCTGTGTGCAGCATAATTGGGGCCAAGGGC